>JAZGTJ010020418.1:0-10401 GCA_036877575.1 Botia almorhae
ACCCGCAAGTGAATGCGGTTTTAATAAATAACTGGAATCTGCAATAAACAGGGTCCCAAAGAGAACCTGAAACTTCAGGAGATGCTTAATCTTTAGAAAATGTCGACTGTCGACCTGAGGTGGAAAACTAATCTAATATTATGAACTGATTTATTTACTATTCATGTTGTATAAGGTTTGTATTTTTTGCACTCCGGATTTGGGTGTTTAAACACTGTTTTGAAGGTGATCACTGATTTGTCACTGTTTTGTGATGCTATTTTCTAGTCGTAAACTTAACTTTAAATATATTTAATATATGCCTAAAAAATATAAATACATATCCGTCTTAAAAATATATCAAAATAAATGCTCAAATGAATCTTTAAAATAAAACTCTGCTGGTTTAGTTTAATGTGATTGTTGCATTTAGAAAGATTAAAAACAGTGAATAAACTAAATAAAACAGCTAATATTGCCTGAATAAGCAAACTCAGAGCAAGCTGCTTTGAGACCTAATAATGTTTTAATGTTTCGCAGCTCTTCATTTTAAATTTGTCAATTTAAATGCATAGATTGACCAATGCAGTCAAAAATATGTCAAAATGAAGCGAATCGAAAATCGTGCAATTACATAATGGGGTGCAAATTGTTTCGAAAAAGATAAGCCCTTAATGGTCAAAAAAATTAGTCCGGAGTTTTATATTATTATAGTAGTTTTATATTCAACCTGCAATCTGTAACTTGTTTTGGTTAAAAATGAAAACATAAAAATAAAACAGAAATCAATTATTAAGATTAAGATTTGCAACAGTAAGTTTATAATAATGATTTATAATTTGAGCTGTTGAGTCTGATTTCCTGAGAAAAGTCAGTTCGGCTTCATTTGACATCAACATACAAAAAGTATATTAAACAGAGATGGCGACAAAGAGGCAAAAGCTACGGATTGCAGCTTTAAGAAATGCGTTCTCTTCCATGTCTAGTAGTTCACACGAAAAATAATTCAAAACAAACAATGAAATGTGTGGCTCATCTGCTTAAAAGTGCCGACCAATCAGCATGTTTTAAGTTAATGCACCTGCAGTTTATTTCTGCACTCTGTGAAAGCACATTCCATGCGACAGCTCGAGATGAATGTTCAAGAAGGCCACTGCTGCCCTTTGGCTGTCACTTCTGCAACGCTCACCATGACTAAACGGGTACAGAACAGGTTATATCTTCCTCTGCAGCAGGCAACAGATGAAATGTTCATCATGATAAAATAGCATTGGAGATGGGGAATCAGTTTCCAGGCCTGAATTGCGCCTTATGAATCAACCTAAAGAATTAACCTTGATCCGTCAACATGCCTGACTCAGACACTGTAACAATAGTGAAGCTGAGCCATAAGAAAGTAAATCTAGAAGATTCAACCTGCCTTCTACCACCTAATGAAAGCAAATGGTGACCACAGCTTTCCCTATTCACCTGCATTAGATGAAGAGAAACCCATGCTCGGATATTCTGTCAGACTCTTGTGTTGCATTCCACACAATAACCCAGCTAGGGATTTTGGGTTGTTTTTCTAGCAACATTCAAAACATCCAGATTTTTACATGTTGTATTAACATTATTGCTTGCTTATGAAAATGTTATTTCAAACATTTTTAAATTGTTTTTAGATGACAACTTTTAGAGAATGTTAGCCATCATTCTGAGAATGTTACCTGCTAGCTAGTAAGCAAAAAGGTTGCAAATGACACAAGTGTGGGTAAATGTTAACAAGTTTTCATTTCATAGTATTTAAGGCTTACACAGGTAAAACAGCTTTAGCATCACACTGCTAACTGCTGTCCTCAGGTACTGGACACAAGATGAGAAATGGTTTAGCCTCTGGGTGTTAGCATTATAACACAGAACAAACGCATCACAATTTTGCGATACAATTCAATTATATGGAGAAAGAAAAATCCTCACACTGACACGAGACAAGTACAAATGCTAAACTGCTATTTATAACACAACACAGTTATGTCATTGCAGCTGTTCACCTGATACGAAGAGCTTTTCTCATTAAAATAAACATGTAGTACTCTGTGCTTATCAAGAGCCACACGATCATCTCTCTCTCTCTCTCTCTCTTTCTCTCTCTCTCTTTCTCTGTAATTTATAGCCTTTAATACCTCAGAGGTGTTAAAGTCCCGCTAGCTTGTGTCATTTCACACGCCTTAATGAAACATACAGACATAAGGATCTACTTTAAATGACTGCAATATGTCTTACATGAACCACTCAACTGTATTTTCATACACTACCATTACACAGAGCGATGCTGGAGTTAAGACCCTTCAAGGATGAACCTCTCAGGATAGACTAAAATAAAATAAAAAACCATGAATTTATTGCGATTTATTCCCAAGTGTAGAGATATACATGTTAGACACGCGGGGTCATCAACAAATTCAACATCACTATCTTTTGTCAATTGGATTTAGATGAAGACCAAGGCCACGAGATGACGACTCTACATCATGAAGTATTACGTGATACCACAGGCACCAGAAACCATTTCCACTCCACTGTTATTAATTAACACTTAACTGATGGTTAGCTGCTAATCAGACCAACAGGGCAGCTAACACAGGAAGTTTGCTGCTCTGTGACAGTTTGGCTGGAGGGCTCCTATCACCATCTAATTAAGCTACTGCAGTTCACTGCCATGGGGCGTCACACCGTCTCCCTAAGCACAGCATTCTGGGAAATGTTCTGTTTAATGTAATGTTCTCGTTGCTAAGATCTTTTACATTTAAGAGAAATCGCACAGATGTTCCTAGAAAGTGTCACAACAAATAGAAAGACATTCTAAATTAAAATCAATGTATGCGTGACGATCACTCATTAGAACAGAGCACAGAGAGCTTGTCTGCAGAATTTATTATTAAGAGGGTCTTTAAAACATAGACTTCACAATCCATCTGTCAAGCACAGCCTAATGTAGCTGCTTGTACTTGATGACCAGCTTTGGTCTTTTAATAAATGAGAGAAATTCCAAACTTGAGTTGCTGAATCCTGCCAAAATCTCTTCCACTTGATGGCATATTCAGTAACTATTAGATACAGTGTTGGAGAAGTTCAACTGCAAAATTGACTACTAAATTACTACTAAAAGTCAACTACTAAATTAAAGCTACACTAGAAGTTTACACCCTAGTCAACTACCCTTAAGCTATTTAAAGGGCCCAGTTTTTCTTTTTTTAATACTTAATTATCAGATATAATTTTTGAAGCAATCATTGATACTATTCAAACAAGGACCTTGTTGGGTTGACAGTGTTAAACACCATTTGCACAGATCAATTTACACTAAATACAATCAATATAACTAGAAACTACATTTTTCTATAACAGAGTAAACTAAATAATGAGCAGCAGCATTTAGCTACTTAAACAGTTTGCGACAAAATGATAAAAATTCGGCACAGGAACTACATGATTCACTAAAGTGAATGAGCGAATCTGCGGGACAGGTTCATTGGCTGAATTGTTTGTTGTCTGAATGAAATTATTTACCGGAATAGTCACATTTTCATATGATACGCTTCTAAACACCATCTCACTAGAAATGTTACTGCATTCAGATTCAAACTGCTGAAAAATGTGATTAAAAACTGAACACATGCCCGAATACACGTGACAAAACACTCTGTTAATCAAAACTGTTTACATTCACACCATCTAAATGTTTTTAGGTGGAGAAATCTCCGCCCGTCTGAGCCTCAGGGATGCTAAAGATGACATCATACATCTAGTGTCAGAGTTTCCTCTTTATAAACATCTTTACCCTCAAGTGATCTCCGCGCTCGTCTTTACTTTTAATCAACAGAGTAATTAAAGCCTTCAATCGCGCTAATGGCTGCCATTGATTCCCATTATCTGGGATATATATATCTACAAAACAGATTTGGATGTAATACGCATTGTTGACTCCACTTCTTTGCCACTTCAGTTCTTAAAGGAGCATGTTACTATGACAACTAAGCCCCCACACAAAAATATGTGGCTACATCAGGAGCTCTTTGAGGCTAACAACCATCAGACATTCATTTTGTGGACAAAAACATGGACTACGTTTACATGGACAGCGGTAGAAGAATGACTTCATCTGAATTCATGCACATTTAGCCCCTGGTTAATCTGGATTACTGCTTTGTAAAATGCACGTGAAATGCTCTGAAATACACAAAAGTAGTCTAACTGTTTAATGAATTCACTTCAAACTGCTTGTATGTGGGCGTAAGTGGGCGTTCCTTATGCGCCCACTTCTCTTGTCCCAGGGTGCATCTGCTTCCCCCTGGCCGCATCTCTAAGCAAGTGGAGCGCATCAAACACTATTTGACTGCTTAGAGTGCTGGCAGCAGGGCCTCCACGAGAGACAGAAGTTAAACTCTTTTGTGTAGAACTGCTGTCTCTCTCTCTCTCGCTCTTTCTCACTGCATTTGACGAACAGTCTTTCTTTGATAACAACTACAAATTTGCGTAACGTACATGAGCTTATCAGTTCAAACATTGATCAGAAAGACTAACCTCTCACAGAGACCTCAAGTGCTTGTGTTCTGAAGAAATCATACTTCATCTTTCAAATAATCTCTCAAAAAGAAAAGCATCACTTTAGATTTTCCATGCGTCATAGACTTCATTTGGCGTTACGTACATGTGTAAATCATACACAGCCGCGCGCACACACAAACACAGCTTGTCTTCTTGATTAATACATCACTACATCCTGCTGTCTTAATTACATCTCTCCTTCACACAGAGCTCCTGTCATACGTTAGCCTCAAAGGAAGCAGGGGGTGGATTTTAAAAATAATCATGCATCTGAAAAATGGAGACAAGTAACTAATATCGTAACCTCACGTCCAAACATCAATCAGGTGAAATTAGAAAGGGAATATGTTGTCTGCTTTTCAGCCTTGAGATATGACTTCTGCCTAGCAGGTGTTACCACGGAGACTGCTTGCTGTCATCCATCAAGAAGTGAATCCTTGAGGATTATGGGATATTACCTGATGGGCGATGCGCGACAATTTAGCTAAGCTGCAACTGTCAAGGACAGCGTGACGTGAGAGCTAAATGATGATGAGAGGTTTGTTCTTCTTTGCATGATTCCTGGGTTCAACAGAAATGTTGAATGTTACAGATCCTGGCCGATTTTGATGCATGTTCTAGTGGATTTGTCCTAACAAAGTTATTGATACTGTGTCTATGGTTTTATTGTTTGAATTTCTTAGTACACCCATACATGAAAATTGTGCCAAAAGGTTATCAGTGTATAATTTTATATAATTTTGTGGTTGTTTTTTTCCTGGTGTTTTCTGCTCTTTCTGAAGATTGACATGTGTGGTTCAATCATAATATTTTAATCAAATGCTTGACTGTAAAAGTAAAAGTCTGAAGAGAAAGAAGCTACCCAAGCAGAAGAAACAAATGTAAAACGCAATGACTCAACTCTTCACATGAGGTTACACTTTCTAAAAATTCCTTTTTCCTTCGAGCAAATATACTAAAAAACAGGTTCGCTGTGTTTGGCGTGCAGTGATTCAGCCTGACGTGCACAGACGGTCCTCTCAAGGTCTCTACACACGAGTCACGCTGTTTTAACTCCAGAGCACTGAACTGTAGCCCCTCGGCCTCACAGAAGAAAGGTGAACGACCGATCCTATAAGCACCATGAGCTGATGACGAGAAACTATTTATATAACAACAAAAATTTACATTTTACATTTACGCATTTGGCGCTTTTATCCAAAGCGACTTACATTGCATTATACTATACATTGATTCTGAGTATGTGCAATCCCTGGGATCGAACCCACGACCTTAGGAATAGGCTCCTCATTATCCAATATTTTGTCCAGATGAATCTTATTAAAAGTAATGTTATTAGTTTTGGCACTTTCAGCAAAAGTTACATTATAATTATGCGTATGCAACACAATACAATTCGAAACTCATCAATAAATTATCACGCGGCTATCGCTAAATGTGAAAAGTGCAATTTATGGGCTTTAAATACCTCTGACAAAATAAAAAAAACAAACAGTAAGTGTGTAAACTGTGTAAACCAATGTTTAAAAAAACATCATCAAGGGCACCTAATTCTCTTAGAAACCCACGGGCTTTTGGGTTATTTTGTTAAAAACCAATTAGCACCGGAAAGGTCAAAGACCCTGATGGGGGCAATATCAAAGTGTTTCGGTCTCTAGTTTAAATTTGACAAGGAGAGCTAATGCTTTGCAGTTTAATTGTGCATGTTAATAAGGACACTTGAATTTAAGAGGATGGAGAAAATGAGCATGGAGAGAGAGAGCGAGCGAGCGAGTGAGCGAGGGAAGGAGAGAAAGTTCAACAGAGACACGCTACAGCTTTGGCCTTTTCCTCTCAAGTGCTCACATTATCAGGTGGCTGTTTACCACGAGAGCCCTTGTGCTCTGTGGGGGCCGGAACAACAACAGCCATTATGAAGAAAACTAACCTCTGCATATTTTAACCCAACATTCAGCACAGTTCACCTGCCAGATTTATAAATGACCATTATCATCCAACTAGAGACGCTTTCATCCGAAGAGGCTCGGCAAGGCAGTAATTGCAGCGTCTGGCCTGGAGTAACCGGGGTCAGAGGCCTTACACACGAGCACATGCTGATGAAACGCAGGCAGAAATGCTTGAAGATTTGTAGGTGATATAAGCTGTGAATTTTCGTATCAGAAAATATTGTATAAATATATATACACACACACACTTTTACATATATGTGAAATATATTTTCACTTATATGTGAAAATTCACATGGCAGGTGTGACAAACCCGGTCATACACCAAAACAAGAAGTTTGAACACATGCCAAAAAAAAATTTGAATGAATGATGTCATTTAACAATTTGATAAAGAAATATATTGATTTTAATATATTTATATATACATTAAAAAGCACAACAGAATCCAGGTGTGTTTCACTAGAGAACCAAAACTGATTCTGACCTCACAATGTACTGCATAGCAGGTTCCCATTGGTTCACTGGGCATCTCAATGCCTGAATCAGTAGACTTCCCCTGGAACTCTCTGAATCTTACCAGTAATCTGTTCGCAAGGCTTTGGGAGGACGTGTGAAAGAAATGAGTCTGTATTAAGGCAATTTATTACAACCATTAAAGCTTATTAGCCAGAACTTAAACCTAATGAGGTTTCTCCTTGATCGTCTATACACCTTGAGAACAGCACACGCAAACCAACACAAACACACAAATTCTCCAACCGATACAGCGCTGCACATTTATTATGTCTGTCAATATCATGAGCCAATGCAGATAATGTATCTCATGAATCTCTAATTCCTTAAAGTCACAAACGATGCAGAATGTTCCAGCAAACGGTGAGTTTCGAGAAAGTCCCTTGACTGAACCGTTTGTGATATACAGGATTTGATACATTATGTAATTAAATTGCTTTTCATGTATTGTTTAGCATACAGCAGAGAACGCCGGTTCAGTGGCCCCAAATTTATTTTTAATGCCTTTTGCCATCTATTATCACACAGCAAGACTCCTTCCTTTGACAGCAGCAAACACTCACTGCTGAGGAACCCCAGCGCCAAAGTACGTCAACGCAACACAAACGACAACACAGATCATCCAGAGCCCTTTAAATGGAGAGTCCACATCATCATGGAAGATGGAGAATGGAGAGAAAAGAGACTATGACATGACTACACGTGTCATGTCAGGACAGATGTCATATTTAATCTGACATCCATTATGCAGATGTATCATGAGCTTCCAAAACTCTCACGAGAATTGCTTCACTTCCTGTTCACCATATCTTGTTTTTGTGTTTCCAGTTTGGTCTCATCATAGATGAATGTTTAAGGTCAAGGTTTGCTGGCCTGTTGGATATCCATGCCAGCTCAGATGCATCTCAAGGAAACCACGACACTCGCAGCACATCCCTCAGGAAGATGAAAGACTATGAGCCCATAAAGAGCATTGCAGTGAGCTGAATATATTCTTGATCAACATTTCAGCAGCCTGTAACTAGAAACAGGCCAGAACTTGAGCCTAACAAGAAAACAGCAAGATTGCACAGACTTCATACACACTCTTCCTCAGTGATGTGTTGAACCCCTATTGTTTAATTATGGAGGGTGTGTGGTTGAACAGGGAATAAAAGAGTGTGTGGTGTTTTGTATTTCTTTACTCTCTGTGTCCCTGCCTTTCTATTCTAGCAGCCAGAGTCTATGAATGTATAGCACACATTAAAATAAAATACAGAGTGTTTACTTGTTATTTATTTCTTTGTCTTTTAACTTGCTGTATTTATTCAGGTCAGATCTGGGTGCTCTGTCAGATTTGATCCAAATAATAATCACCTGAAGACAAACGGGTTTCTTTATTAACACTGTTTTGGGCAAAAAGAGGGGTAAACTGGTATTGTTACTTAAGTTGATTTGGGTTGTTATTTCATCTGAGGTCGAAATCAAATATTATGTGTGGTACTTCTTGTAAACATTTCACAAAATAAATGTTCTTTTATGTTGATGGGCCAAACAAAGATGGAAATGTAAATTAAATGAATTAAATTTATCTTGTGAAGCTGGATACGACTAGACATATTTCAGACAGAGATGAAGAGAGAGAGAGAGCGTGGTTCTGTGAACAGGGGATATTACACACAGCGGTCATGCATCTCAATTAATGGCAAATATAAACTGGTTTACTTGCACTTGATTGGGTTATCCGTGGAGAAATGGGAAAATGTTTAGCACAAATGTTTTTGTTCTATCTGTGATTCAATGAACCTTTTAAAATATTCCCATATCAACAAATTTGCATTCCTGGATTTACTCATAAAAATAGCTTCATGTTTTACTATCCTTGTTTAAGAACCATTGAGAAAGAATTGGGGAATTTTCCTCAGACTTCCAGTATTGTATTCCAGCATTCCGATTCTGATGGACCTGAATAAATATTCAAGTACTACACACTGTAATGTAATATAGCATACACTGTATTCTAAACCTTTCAGAATAGTCACACATTAGAGAATCACTTCAATGACATTTCTAATAAAATACGTATAATGTGTGCCGACAAATTGCAGGCCTTCAACAAACAACTGAAGGAGATCATTTGAGTTATTATGGTGCAGACTGGATGCTGTTCTTAACCACAGTTGTATATAAAACACCACACATCGCAGTCTGCCTGCAGAGACAGAAGAGGAGTCTTAAAATATGGCAGAACTTCACAGTCCTACCAAATATTTTTTCTGCTTTATTGGAGTGTGCAGAATAATATTTAACCTCAGGCGGTCTTGAACCCACAATAACCCGGCAACATGCAAGAATGTGTTTCTGAGGGTGAAGCTGGGAGTGTACTATAGTTCCTCCATCCCATAATAAACAGTCCCTGATATTTCATTTGTCATGAACGCATATGAGCCTGTGTGAGATGACAGTACAATCTGTAAACATGTTAATCATTCAAAACCTGAACTGCCTACGTACAGTAGAAAGCATATCAAGACATTTTAGAAGCACTGCACAGGTGGAGACTGCAGTCGAAACAATGCAATCCCATAATGCATTGCGACAAGCTCATTTAAATAAACATTCGAGATGGCCAACAAAGCACATCAAATCAATTTGAAAAATACTTACTTGAAAACTTGAAAAATACCGGTAAAATTTACAGTTTACCCAATATTTTGTGTGCTATTTAAATGCTTATTAGCATACATTGTTGTTTGCTTAACCACATGCTAATGCCAAACTTCGTTAAAATCAATTGTGAGTCAGGACTCCTGTGCACTGCGTCTAAGGAGTGTTATCTGCATAGTTCACTGAGTTGCTGTCTATCTAGAACATCCCAAAATTAGGCAGCAAGACAGCTTGCTAGGGATTGGAACAGAGTCACTGAATATGCATGTCTCCACATATATCAGTCGGACAAACGACTCTGGAAAAGACACGAAGGAAATGTAGGGCCATGAGACAACATATTGAACTATATTTCTATCCCTTATACAACCTTGTTTTCAAAAATATGGCGTCTGCTCTGAGGTCTGTTATCCTACAGACATGATACACCGTGGATCAATCTTTGCAACATATTCTTTCAACAATGGAAACTTTTGTGGACCTGAAACTTATATAAAATATTTCTCAAACTCGCAGGGAAATTGTCACTTTAGTCTTTCTTTTTCCTAAACTGTCATAAACGCCATCTCAACGCATGTCAAATCATCACTCATGATTTGTTTATAACTCTTTTTTTACATTATAATCCCTGCTGACCAAAAACTACTTACCTGCCTAAACTGTGGGCTTGCCATACAGCCAGACTTGTCTGTTTGCTGGTTTTACAGAGGTTTAGGGCCTTTAT
>JAZGTJ010020419.1:0-10401 GCA_036877575.1 Botia almorhae
ATTTTACTCACCCTTGATAACTGGCAGTGCATTCGCCAGCACACTGACAGATGGTCTCTGGTTGCCAGTGGTAACCACTCTCAGATCAACAGTTGCTGGTCTCCTCCATTTATGGGAATGGAAAGTCAGGAGGAACTGGAATATTGCAGCCCTAGCCACAAAATGGTCAAGCCCACGAGCTCTGCTGTACAGAACATATCCAGCGAATCTGACATCATGAAAATAAAATATTTGGGCCATCACCGGATACTAAATGCATCTGTAAACTATCTGTTGACATTTTCTTGTAAATCCTCGTGGATATTTTGCATTGCCGCTTTTTTTGATGTATGGTTAATTGGAACTTATAATGGTGAATAGGAGAGTATAACAGAAAAGATGTTGAGGGTCAGAGTGTATCGTGTAGTAACAGAAATTGTCCAGAGAGGGGCGTCAGTACAGGGGTAGTTGGTGAAAGGGGCCGGCCCAGGATTGCCTTCAAACCAATGGCAAACTAAAGCTCCTCCGCTTTCACGCTGTGGATTCGGTTCCGAGCGGAACGCGACTGACAGCAGCAGGTCGTCTTTGCTCTGCACGCGTCCACACCGATCGCGAGAACAAGCTGAGAAATCATCTCTCTGCCGCATTACAATAAGATCTTTCTATTTGAAGAAGACGCGTTACACTGCCACAGACGCGTCAACGCAAAAGCGCATGTTCTTCTGAAGGCGAGTCTACCTGTGTGCGAGTGAGGGGAAGAGATTTGTTCAGTCTCAGGAACTGGGCTGTGCAACTCCAGCTTCTTACCAGACCAAGAGGATAATTAAAGTCATTTAATTGAGAATAACCGCTTTCTTCTTGTTCAGTGTGATAATGCGCGTCCGGTCCGGATTATAAAAGGGGAAGTCAGCATTTTCAGATCGGATCTTTCCAGGAGTGACTCGGAAATCGCAGGTTCGGAACACATTCCAGTCAAAATCAGAGTAGCTGAGAGAGACCGAAGAAGCGCGCACAATGCCACTTGCTCAGCTGGCAGAACCATGGCCCAAAATGGAGCTGGTGCAGTTGGAGACGGAGGTGAGAGGTGGTGAAATCACAGCCTTAAAATAACTTATTTAATATGTTCCTATAAGGTGTCTCTGACCGTGCCAGTTTCACGTGCGTGTTATGGGTACGTTTGCGAGCATCAGTTAGTGAACTCCGATCACAGTAACACACTGGTTTAGAGTTGACATGGTTAGCAGTCTTTACTTAATGGTCTGTGAAGCGTGAGCATTACGCGCAGCGCACCACAGTGCGCGAGAGATTTTGTTTCCACATCACACCGTCACTTACATGAAATCTCGTGGATACATAACTTTCATCTTTTTGTTCAGCGAACCGGTTGCTTTCCAAAGTTCCGCCTTTCCGGGGTACAATTGAAATGTGAAAACAATTAAAATAGATTATAACTGCATTTGTGCTGTCAGTACATGAGATAAAACTGTTTTGTTTTACAAATATGTTTTATTTAAATAAATGCAAATTGTTATTCAATTTTAATAGAACTTAGCGATTTCTTTTCCAAAGACATACCACTTTTGGGCGTCAATATGCGTCAGACACACCTGCCTGTCCCTAACACACATGGGCATCTACGTAAAGGCTGTTTCCTTATTGCTTCCACTCTATATTTTAATTAACACAATTATGAATGACAATTTTAAACTGTAGTACAGTGCAATCCTGTTGCAACATTCCAGCAAGTGTCACAAAACCTTCCGGACCAAAAAAAGAGTCTAAATAATGACAGGCTGTTGGATTTGTTTAACAATTTGCCATGTTGTTGTTTTATACTAACACTGGGTTATTTAAAAATCATTGCGGATGTTTTAGTTAAACCAGTTTTAGACTAGAGACACCACAGCACATTTCAATAACAACCTCAGGATAGCAATGATTCACTGATATATGTTTGATAAACCGATAACCTAAATGTTAGTTTACGTGCAGTGACTTTTTCTTAGTTTAAATTTCCTTTTCCTTTGCAGCTTGCAGAGTTGCATTAAGTTTTGTTTTGAAGATCTGTCTTTTGATTACACAGACCACAATGTTAGCTGCTGTAAACGCACAACTCCTTCAGTAGTTCAGCATCAACATTTAGCTGATGGCTTTTTACAACATCTGGATTTGTACTATACAGTAGCAACTTAAGGGGCATGCCAGTTTGATAACGACAGGGCAAGGGGTAATATGTAATTTCTCCATTGTGACGTCCCCTGATCTCTGTGTGATTAACAACAATAGAATTTGAAGATCTTGCTTTCAGACTCTGGTAATCTTCTCTAAGGAGTGTATGAACAGGTTTGTGCGATTTTAAGCACAAATGGATTGTCTTGTTTCCTCCTAACTCTTGTAATGGGTTCACTAATCTGATAACAGAAGGTTCTCATCGGCAGCCTCTGTGGCTTTTAAATGAATCTGTTTCTGCAAACCAAAAGTGAAATTAAGAAAAGTGTGGCGTGAGTGTGCCTGTTCAAAGAAAGTGAGGCAGAAACCGAGCGCACGTTTGATCTGTTTATATTCATTTTCCAGAACAACTGTACTGATTAGAATTTGGTGTTTCCTGACGTTAAGCTATTTGATTTGTCTGAAAAAATAGTTTTCCAACAGAAACTTTAGAGACATTTTTAATCTTGTAAAACATAACATAGAAAATGTATTTCACACTGTGCGCTCCAGGACAGGTTGTCTGGTGAGATGCAGGTGTCATAGTTCCGCTCCAGCTTCATCACAGGAAATGAATGTATTTCAATGAACTGTGAGCTTTCCAGATTTGCTGGAAGTGTGTAGACAGTATTTTATTGCCTGTATAGGAGCATGCTTGTCTTTTCCACTGTGAGGGTTTGTATTTCTTTCTGAAGAGCCAGTTTGACTTAGTCCCACAAGCCAAGGAGAGAGCGAATGTGGTTTAGCTTTGAGCCAAGTGACATTTAGGTGGATGGAAGCAAAACCTGAATTCTAGTAAGGAGCATTGTGTTTGATTTACTTACATTGATCAGATATTCTCAGCTCTAGATGCACTGAATTTTTCTTATGTGCTGTTAATTTTTTGACCTATGTACCATTTCTAAGAATATTATTTTGCATTCTTGCACACTCGTCTTGCTGTCTTGAGCTCTTATTTTAATGCTCTTGCTCTCAATACCGTACACACTGTCACGCTATTCCACCGTGTGTTTCCTGTGAATATCTGATGTTTAAAATAATCAGTGTTTCCCGTCTCATCTGTCAGCATGTGCAGAGGTTTGAAACGAGACACGGCATGCGTGAGATGGTTAGGAAAATGGAGACGTCGTGATCCACAGAACTGAATTTCTGTCGTTTCATTGGAAATTCATGTCAGACTGTCACTTGCCTTCTTTGAAACTAGTGGATGGTTATCTTTAATTCATAAGAAAATTGTAGTGATTGAATTGTCATTTCATTCATGATTCAGTTCGTCTGTGACGTGTCGGTTTACCCTCCGCTGGCTTAATTTCCCTTCACCTCTCTTCCTTGTCAGGTTTGACATTAAAATAGACAAACAAATAATCATTTATAAATGTTTTGTGTCTGTGGCTGATTCATCAGTAAGGAAAACAGTTACATGACAGCTCTGACCCATTCTGACACTTTTTAAAACTATTTTCACATGAAATTTCAGACTTTCTCTTATTTTATATTTTATGTGTTATTGTTTGTCCTTTTCACTAGTTCATTTCTCTCTCACTCTCGCGCTCGCGCTCTCTCTCTCTCTCTCAACATTACCTGATCTGCAGGTTAAAGGTGACATTATGTAATGATGTAGTTGCATATTGCACCTGCTCTGAGGAACAGTCTGACCTACTCCCTACTTAGGAACTCAGAACCTCTCCACACCCACTTTATCTGCTTTCCAGTCACATTGATGTGGAAGTGACTCTCATGGAGAGGTTTGGATATTGGTTGCTTCAGGGCCTGGAGAAGTGAAATTCTACAATCCAGCATTGTTTGTGCAAGCATATTGCATAATGTGTTCAGGTTTTTTCTTATGACCATATTTTTGGTTGTCCTTCCGCTGACGACGACGCTATTTTGGAGTGTACTTTGCAGCTTAAGGTTACAAGCTAAAGGACCAAGGTTGAATTTTAAACATTAGTTTTGTAATTCATCTTTGCATTGTAAGATGTAATCCCTGCTATAACAGAATGTTGCTATGCAACAAAAATAAAGAACAGCTATGGTTGCTGTGCAGAGATATGGTGGACAGCTGTTTTACACAATAGCCGTTACCATATTGTGTATTTTATCATAGCTGAAATGCTGGATTGACCAATCAGCATCCAGAACTTTATTTTGATGAATTTGTCTATTAAACCGAAGCACCATAGATGTTTTACTCCCTGCAAAGACAGAAAAGAGGTTGATCATAGTTTCCTCTCTAATGCACTTGTTTTGCGAATGACAAAATTCTCTCTCTCTTTCTCTCTCTCTCTCTCTTTCTCTCTTTCACACACATGCACACACACTTTGTTTCTCTCACCTCTTCAGGGGAACAGTTTGATCCCAATTATTCACACGCTATTTCTGTAACAGGGTCACATTATGAGAGAGATGTTGGTAATTTTTGGCAGACAGCTCTTTCAGCACTTCTATTTCCATTGCTTTGTGAGGAAAAGTGTTTCAGGGTCACATGTAGCTCCCATGAAGAGACAGTTACGCTATTTGTGTTTTTTACAGCCGTTTTGCATTTTACATGCACTCGAAACCTCTTGTTCTTTGTGTGTGTGTGTGTCAGTAATACACTTTGAGTGCATGTTTTACCAGAAACAACAGAAGTTTCAGTTCCATTTAGCTTGTCCCCAAAACTGTCTAGCGAAAAAACGCCATACAGACAGGCATGTGTATGTGTTTGTGTGGTGTGGTGGGTTGTGTCTGCCCCTGTGATTTGATCGTGTCTTTGACCTTTGTGCGCTGCTCCTAAACTAAATTAGGTGAGAAAACAGCTCATTCTCCTACACACATCTGTACTTTCCATGCTGTCACATCGGAGCATTTGATTGGATAAAATCTGGACACACCCCTGAGTGTGAGATGAGTCATCAATATTATTATTATAGCTTAGGTGTGTATAGCAAGCATCGACTAAAAGCCACAGGACTCCAATTTATATATTTAAATGAGGATTTCAAGGGCTTAATGAGTTAAACGAGTTAAGTATGTCAGTGGTAATTGCGTGACAATGACTGCACAGTCACTTGTCAGTGTTACAGCTGCTGTTCACAGCTCCCCGTGGAAGCCGATACAGTCAGCGACTGATTTACGCCAGCGCGCGTCAGTTCACGTATATCTGAGCTGATATAATAAAGGAAGTGTGAGCTGGATGCTGCGTAATTGCTGTTGTAATGTCATTTTAACTTAAAGCTGCCGAGATCAGTCTTGCTCTTTAACTTCCAGCCGTTTACCTTCATTCACCAGCATCGTAAATCGTTTTTGTTACACACAAGTTTGAGGATGGCCCGAAGTCTCACTCTTGGCACGGCACAATCTGAAGGCAGCGTCTCAAGGTCTCTGCAGTTACCACGGAAACCTGTTTTCTCTAGTGCTGATTGTCTTGAAAAGTGACAATGATGTTAAACCAGAGCGCTTCTCGAGAAGCAGAGTCTTCGCAACGTCTGCAGTGAAAGAATGAATCGATTTGAAGCCAGCAGAAGTGAATGGCTCGGCCTTAATCTGTTTTCTGTTCTCAGATCTGTCAGAAGTGCCTCTCTTCCTTCCTCCAGTTATGCTTATTTTTGTCTCTATCATTTCCCTTCTCATCTCGCTCAAAGTTCGGTGTTAAATGGAATCGAAAGCTATAACCATTTATCAGGGCAGGAAGTTCTCGTGTCAGTTCATGGGAGAATTTAAAGCGTAACCGCTCCTTTTGCGCCCCTGGAAACAAGTTGGGTCGTGCTGGTGTCTCTGGCTATTTACAAAACTGATACATAAATTCTGTCATTGTTTGTTAGGTGCACACAGAATTAGCTGATTCTTGCGCGTATTAAATTGTTAGATTTAGGTGCGAGGCAATAAACGCTAGGTTTTCAGAGGCGTTATTGGATGAGCTATTGGACGGGAAATGAAGGGTTAATAAACAAAAGGAAGTGTGTTTTGGTTAGCGTATATGTGGCTAATTTTTGTACAGTAGTTTATTACCATGCGTTGTGTTTTTTTTGGTGGCTTGTTTTCTTCTTTCTTTCTTAAAGTATCACTCTTGTTAGTTCACAAATATAGACGTGGGTTTTATGTCATTATTCCTGGTTCTCTGTAAGGAAACAGAACACTCAGTAATTCATCACACACACACAATTAACAGTACTGTAATGGAAGTGCTTATTATTGGTGCTGGACAGAGACTGAGGTTAAAATCTGTGTTTTAGATTTTAGATCTGTTAATTGTGCTCATGGGCAGAACAGATGCTAAAGCACATTCTGAGTACTGTAGAGAGTGTGGCCAGTATCTGAGTATATAACAAACAGCCTGTGAGCTGTTGATAGACCTGTTGTAGACATGACATGTGCTTATGATTTTTGACAGCACAGCTGTGAACCTTCAGACCCACACAAACACATTCTGATATCCAGCTGTAAGGTGCTTAAATATGGATGTCTGTTTAAATACACTTTATGAATATGCATCTCGTGATCTTATAAAGCTTTTGATCTTATGCTTAAATGCTTAAAATTAGTTCCAGATAAATTGTGCCTATGGTGAAAGACAAGCAGCCAATAAGAGCCCAGCGTACATTGAACTTTATCGTTACTGTTTAAAAATGTATTCTGCATGGTGACACCTAACGAAGGGTACAGAGCTGATATAAAGGTAGAAATGGTTACTTTTAAGACTCAAAACTATTAAATTGATTTACCACTACATAATTAGTTTTTGTGTTGTTTTATTTGAATGTTTTGCTTGACTTTTACTCTACTTAAAGTTGTAATATTAAAGAACATGGAGTCATGTTTCACTGTTTGAACAGCAGAGAACAGAAATATATAGTTAATCCTCAAATCCTGTTGTTTTCTCTTTCAGAATGGACAGAGCACAGCTGAGGATGGAGTCGCCACAGCTGTTAAGGTAGGACTCAGCTGACCACAGACACAAACTCACTCTCTTTCGCTCTCATCACAGTTACTTTGCTCAGAAATCTCTTGGGGAAATTCCATGTTTCTCAGTGGTTCCAGAGTCTAGAACGGGCTGTTTCTGACTGCACTTGTTTGTCCATAAGATGAGGTTTGTGGGCAATTTTAAAAGCTCAACAGTAAAGAGTTTTTCCTGCCAGCCTGGTGAGGCTTGTGGATCAGTGTTTCACTTGCCCTGCCAACATTTTTACTTATCATAGCCATTTTTAGCAGCATATTTTTGGATAAAAGACAAGGATCTATAATGTAACTCCACAACGGCTTCATAAATTCATAAACACTGTATTGCTGGCAATGATATAGAAACATTACTGTTTTTTTTGTTTGTCATTTTTGACCCATTCTTTCATTGCTTATATTAGCCGGCTTGATGTTGTAACCATGGCGACATTTTTAAATAAGCACAATTTCCAACAACACTTTCTGAACTGCACTGTCAATATTGACATCACAGAGCAAATATTGATAATGAAATTTAAGAGACCTCAGACCTGCTTTGGCATGAGTGTCTGGGGCAGCTTTCTGAAAAAATCAATAGGACAAGTACTTAAAAGGAGTTTAGTTCCAGACCTGGTTCCTGGGACTGAGGCCTCCTGGTTCCTGGCTGTCTTTCCTTAAGGCCTTCTTGCATATCTGGAGGGTTGTGTTACATTTGGCCTGATCTGTTCTAGGATTTGTGTTTTTGCTGCCTGCAAGTATGGGGAAAGTGTCTTTCTCCATTTTGAATATGTTGTGTTTGTATGTGTAACTTGAGCCTGATGTGATGGAGGAAGAGACAGCCTGTCTGTTCCTGATGAATGTTCTCTTCTCTGTCTTTATGAACAGTGAGATCATGCTAGAACCGCAGTGAAGCTCAGCTGAGGTTCTGTAATGCTGTAAACCTCGGAGACTGCGACAAGATATTTTTGGGCGTTCATTTAGTCCAATGTCAAAAGACAAAATAATCCACCTGAGAAAGTGAAAAACAGAGCCATTATCCATAACTACCAACTGAGTCTTAAATATAATTACTATGAATAATGTATTATTGTGAAAAGGCCTTTGGCTGTTTACAAATTTTGAGGGAATCAGCATGTTTGGATGGATAAATGTCTGAGGGCTTTGTTTAAAGTGTCTTTGTCTGGTTATTTGGAACCGTCATGTTCTTCTCCATTTGGGAACAGCACGTCTGGATCCATAAAAAGCAGGTGATGAGAGAGAGATGAGAGTGTTGACCAGTTAGATGAATGTAGAAGATCAATGATTAAAAGATCAGAAACGGATAATGATGGTGTTTGTTCATTTATTTTACTTTGTTGCAGTGAACATTTTATTCTCCCTATGTTAAAACAGTTTGTCCTTGTTTAAAAAAGACTTTCTATTTAATAATGCAGAGACACAGCAACACTGTCTCAACCAATAGTGTGAAGTTGGGACTCTCTTTTCGTCCGACCAATGGAAGATGTGGGGAGTGTTGGTTGCTTGATCATTATTGAACATAAACTGGTCATTCACAGCAATGAATAGCAATCACGCTCAGTTTATCCAGATGCACAGCTGAGCTAGAATTCTAGAACCTCATGCTGCTCGGCTGTAAAACTCAGGCTTAGGGATCGATATCACACATGAGGGCTGCTAATAATATCCCCGTCTCCTCCACCCCTCCCTGAAGAGAGCAGACAGGAATAAATAGCTGTTTGTCCAGGAATCTCAGTCTGCCTGGGTCTTTAGTTGAGCCGAGTAAAGCGTGACATGTCAGGACCACAGGAGATTCTGGGCTGATAAGAACAGAGGATTTAATGAGCCCTTATCATCTCCACTTTATGTGACATCTCGACTACGTCTCAATCTGTCTTGGTCTCTTTCGCTGTCAGTTCTTCTTTCCTCTCTTTAATGTGTTCCATGTGTTGTGCTCATCTGATGTATTTTTTTAGCTTGTCTTTTTTTAGGGGCCAGTTAATGGCGCTGACCATTACGCTGAATATAAGCGTGTAAATGTGTCTGGGTGAGCAGAAGATTTGTATAGACTGCAGGAATTCACATCCGGCAACCTTCATGGTCTTTTCTAATCACTTTTAATTACTAATTAATTTAATTATTCACAATTAGTGAATTATTGAAGCTAAATTCCATGTTTTTCCCTGTAGTTAAAACATGCAGCCGGATCTTAATTTCTTGTAATTTGTTGTAATTTCTTTGAGGTCATTTTGTTTGAGGGTGTTTCCTCATTGTTAGATTAGGTTCAGTGTGTTTTCCCTGTATTCCCTATAAAGTCTTTTTCCTGGCCAAACTAATCTTGGCAATAATGACGAATATTCTCCCACATGCCCTCAGAAAACTCCCCGTATTCGGTCTCTTTTGTACCATCTCGTCTGAAAGCATTTCCAGAATTCATTTAACGAGCAGCGTGGCATTTTTGCCGCTGTGGAGATGAAGGATGATCATCTCGGCAATCACTCACACCCTGATGTTGCTGCTAGTGACTTCTGATAATTTAGGGAGTCATTTCCAAACGGTCAAAGAGTCCAGGAGATTGGGACAGAGTCAAGGACCTGTGTGGAAATTGAAATAAGGAAATTGGTCTAGTATGAGAGCATTCGGTTTTAGAGAACATTGTGTTGATTCCGGGGTTGAACGGCTAAACCGAGTCATATTCTTCTGATGGATGTGTTAGGCTAATCTGGTCTTGTGATATAGGTTAGTCCTTACAGCTCGTTGACTCGAGTTGAGGCTTGCAGTAAATGTTTTTTTTTTACAATTTATTTCTAGTTAAACGAGTATATACAACAAATGTTTATTGACGATATTAAAAAACAAACAATTTATTGTTTTAAATCTAACACAAATTGGGAATTAAATTTGAAATCAATACCTAATGATAAGACCTGGCAAACATGCGTTAAGAAAGTAAATGAAGCACATTTTGTTAAATTTAAAAATATCCAAGCTTTTTTTTTATCTTGTCTAAAGCAAAAAAAAAAAAATAATTTGAGGAACAGGAACACCTGTGAGAGAAATTGTGTCGTCCAACTGCTCCTCATTCTCTAGAGAGTTATGAGAGAAACCAGACAACACAGATGGGCTCTGAAACAATAATTTAAAATAAAAACTTTCATATAGTTGAGTTTCATATAAGGACCTGAAGCTTGGCCGACCTCTTCCACTACAATGAACCAACTGTCATAATCTGTTTTAAAGTTTCTGAATGATTTTATTTAAAGAATCTGTTGTCTTTAGTTCAGTTATGTTCATTGTAAT
>JAZGTJ010020420.1:0-10400 GCA_036877575.1 Botia almorhae
CCAATTTCCTCATTCAGTGCTGTTTACTTAGCCCTGAGCCTTTCATTTCACAGCTCTGTCAATGCTTCACCGTAACGCAATAAAAATATGCACAGAAAGAGTGGCTTTATTTACGGTTACGAAGAAAAAGACTCTTTAGGAGAAAGGACAAGAGCAGACAACAAAACTGCTTCCTGGATCAACAGACATATTCGTCAAAAAAAACAAAACAAGCTCCTTGTTTTTGCTCCACCAACTCATTTTGACAGACCTACAGTATTACCAGGGCAAAGGAATGTTGTCGGCGCTTTTTTGTTTTGGTATATCAGGCTTTTAAGATCAAGCCTCGGAGCATTTTATGCTAAGTTAATTTACCCAAATATATCCACGCCAGAGCACACAACATCAACAGCACCGTTAATAGAAACCTGCTGATCCATAACCGTTTCAGAGTTATATGTTTACTGGGGGGGGCAGGGCAATATTTACGTTAATATCTGTGATCGATCAGAGGATTTGCAAGCCGGCATAAGGCGTTTAATTATAATTGCATCAGGATAGGTGTTGTAATGGCACCAGGATTTGAATAAGGTCACATATCCGGCTAACCTTGCAAGTGTAATGCTATATTAAATGCCAGTCATGTTAAGTGCGTTGAAACCCTTCTGATGCGGTCGCTCTATAATATAAAGGTTAAATTGAAAAATGTCCCCTCCTGAGCGCCAAGCAAGCCGTGATTGATACACCTTAGAAGGAAAATAAATGTTAACAGGCTTGCGTTTTAAACTCGCGGCTTTATGAGTGATGTGTATTCTAATAGAGTGCTCAGATCAAATTTAGTCTGACTTCACACAAATGGAAAAGGTCAGTCAGAGAGATTAGGGAGATTTGGAGAAGGTTAGACTGCGCTTGTCTGACAGTTTGTTAATATTCGGTTATTAAAATATTGTATTGTTGTATTTCTATACCTTAGGAATAGGAAGATATGATATGTGTATTATTATAGGCCTGTGGTATTGACTCACAGCTTTTAATAAAAAAAAATTTATCACACATGGGACATCTGTTTATTTCTGCTCTTTAATTCTTTTTATTCTTGATGATACAGTAAATGTTCAGGGTATTTTTAACATCGCAAACCTGGCTGAGATTTAGTCATGTAGATTTAGTTTTTTCCCCTTTTTTATTCCATATTTGACTCTTGAGTCTTATCAGAAGTAATTTTTCTATTCTTATCCGTAATGATGTTTTTCTGTTTTATTCTTAGTTAAAATTGAATTTTCCATTTTAATGCCTTTTAACTGTATTAAAATACAGTCTGCTTTTCTGTAGACCTGAAATTGTGTTTGATATGCGGAAGAAAGAGGCCTTATGCAGTAGATTTAATAATTACTGTTTTATTGCCTTTATATTGGCAGTCAAAAACAAAAATTTCATAGATCTCAGCATTACTTCATCCTATTCTATCAATTTAACATTGTGGCTACATTTTGTTACATTTATATGTTTTTTTGTTTGGTACCGAAGCGGTTCTGTCTGAAATCTATTGGCTACAATAAAAGATATCTATGTAGTTGTGCACAAGGGCTATGAGTCACTGAATTTATTTCGGCAGAAGATAAGATGACTCTTCATTCTGAAATCACCTTTGCATTGTCAGAAAACATGCAATGGAATAACAAGAGATTTGCAGATTCACAAAACAACATGTTAAAACACCCCAAGGAAAGCTTTGGAGCTGGCGTGCTTTAGTTATGCCCAGAGGAGCTTTGCTGAGTCTGTCAGCGATTGATACGGATCAGAGCCTGTCAAGGGCCAATGATACACATTATAAACAACATATGTAAACAACAGAGTTATTCAGTAGGTCCGCAGTAAGCAAGCAATGCTGATTACATTGACCTCCATTGCTGTGTTAGCGCATTTGTTTGCAAAAACTTTACCGACCGCGAATCTGTGTCCACTAAATGCACCAACACGTCTGAGGTGTGCATGACAGTTTTTATCATTAAAGGGAAAAAATGACAAGTATCAATAATGTCAATGACATAAAAGTCAGACTGATTGATTTGTTCAGAATGAACTGTTTCTTTCAAACTGTTTTAGCATTTTGTGGTGAGGTGACGATAACAGCGAATAGATACCCAAGATTCCTATTATTAATAATGATATACATATAACTTACTGTTGAAGGCTTGTGTTATTATTTATTCTATATTTTATTCTGCTTAACATGAATCACAGAGAGAGCAGAGGGTCACTGATGATTGCACAAGCACACAACACACTGCATGTGCCTAATTACAAGCCCATTGCATTATGGGAAATCTTACAAGCCTTTCTGCGCGCTATAGAAACTTTAACGGTTTCTTGTTTTCGAAGCAGTTTCAACATCGAAAGCTCTGCGTCCTATACTGGAGGTTCTCTCAGGCTGAATAGTTTTGGTTACAAAGTCCAAAAGTGTAGGTTAAGATGCTGTGGTTCCAGATGGTGGACCACTGCTCCAGCTACACTGCTGGTGGCTCTGAAGCCCGGCAGAGGGTCCGGTGTGGACAAAATGTAGTCAATGCTGAATTTGATCTCGGACTCTGGTTTGCTGAGGGGCGGGTTGATGTGGGCCGGTCTGTGACTAGTGTTCACAGGGCAGAACGAATCTGAGTCCCCGGATCTTACTTGACCTCCCTGATGAGTGTCCATGGCAACAAAGGGTTCCGCCGGCTCCTTGAGGCCCAATTTTAAGTTGCGTCTGCGGCGGCGACGGCGAAAGTTGCCATTTTCAAAGAGGTCCAGCATGGACTCGCAGCCTGTGGCAAACGTCCAGTAATTACCTTTTCCTTTCTCGTTACCTTCTGTGCGGGGCATCTGAGGAAACACACGTAATTAGATCTATAGACAGAGCAGGTATGATACCGTTGTGCACGGCTGGACAGCATAACAAAACAACACAGTCCACTGTTTTGATTATATTATATTTTTTTATATATAGATTGTTTATTCTTTTCTAATTTAATAGCATTTTTCTTTACAAATATTTTCAGCAACGATTTAAAAGAAAAGTTTAATTGAAAATATTACATGTAACCTGTTTATTCTTAGTATTTCTTAGTATTTGATACTTTGATCTTTTGCTTCTGTACTTTGATATGTAAAACTTGATGACGCAGGTCCCAAAAAGCACCTTGTGTGCTTTAAAACAAGGAAATTTGACCTGACAAAGGAGTTGGTCAGTGTCACAAATGTGCTTGCGTTTAATTAGTTGTCTAGAATAAACAAACATAGTTTAAATCATTTTAAATCATGACTGCTTTATTTTTTCAAAATCCTAAAACTCTGTTTCTAGGTTTAAATAACAAAAATCCCAAGTAATCAACATAGTGTGTATATTTAACATTGGACGGAACATAATGTCAGTTGTTGACTGATTGATTGAGTTAGTTAGTTAGTTAGCTAGCTAGGTAGGTGGGTAGTTACAGTTATTTTCACTGTTTATTACTCAGTTTAGTTTTACAGTTCGGTGTACATCCCATACCCCTGTCTTACCTTTATAAAGCAGCTGTTTAGAGAGAGGTTATGACGAATGGAGTTTTGCCAAGCCCTCTGGTTGGATCTGTAATAAGGAAATCTCTTCATGATGAACTCGTAGATTCCTGATAGGGTAACTTTGTTCTCTGGGCTCTGCTGTATAGCCATTGCTATTAGTGCAATGTAACTAATAGAAAGACAGAGAGCGGATGACAGTCAGGGATCATTTGTGCCTTTAAAGAGGCTTGTATCCCCTAGATTACAATCTATAAGACTCTATAGGGCTTCAGTAATTAAGTTAAAAAAAAACTCTAATTTATATACACAAAAATAAGTTTTTACATGCATTAAATATTAAACACTGTTTGTTATATTGCTGCATCTTCTATATTGCATTTTGATCAAGACATTATAATACATGATTATATGTAATTATTATTATTTGTTATTATTATTATTATTATTATTATTATCATTGCATTAGTATTAATATGAGTACATTAAAATACATTATTGTCATTAAAACAGTGTTAAAGTAACAAAAAAATGCAACAACGATAAAATAATAATAAAACAAAATCAAATAATAATACCTGTAAGCCGGTCGGCACACTTTCTTTTCTTCATCAGTTCCACACGTGGGGTATCCGTCGCCGTCATAGTTAAAACAGTTGTAAGGATATTGCGAGTTGTCAAACATCATCAGACGTCCAGGTTCACAAGCCTATAATGGTTAATAAAAAGGCTCAAGCTGGCCAAGGCAAACGATGCTCCTTTCATGAGAAGTGTGTTTGTGTGTGTAGAGGAACTCAGCGGCTGCTGGTCAGATGCTGATATAATGGGCGTACATGGCTGGAACTACTGTAAACGTCTGAACCCGGGGCGTGATCAACAAACTACAGTCACTCATTCACTCTTTGATTCTGGGTGGTCCGATCTTATTTAGGATTGGATGTTTTGTTTTCGTGTTTCCTTTTATAGTCCGAGCCACTTAACAATAATTGAACGACAAATAGAACATTAACAAACATGCTCGTCGCGTCTTTAGTCGCAACTCGTTCAGGTTGTTTTCGTTCCTCTGGCTTAAAGTTGCGGCCCCTTGGAATGAATCACATATCTCTCGGCAACAAGTCTTTGCTTCTGTAGATGCAAATCTATAATGCGACATAATAGCCACAAATTGTGTTTCCGTGACTAAAAAGGGGATGTGTGTTCAAAAGGACATTTAAGTGGGCATATGAGAGACCGAGGAACCCGAACAAACACCCCGCGGCGCGAGATGAATGTGGGTGGCCCCCTTGATCTGGGAGACAGATTCATCCCGCTGCCTCGTTTGGCGTGGACCCAGCTCGGACATTTCGGACAAACATCGGTCGTACTTTTCCTCCGAAAAGTGGTTTTGTTGAAACAAATTGGCTTTTAATGAGTCAAGGTTCAATTAACCAGGCAAATATGAGTGTAAATGGTGAAAACAGTTAGTTTAGCTATTTAATTGCAAAAAAGTCAAACTGTGCGTGTGTCACGGAATGTGTTTTATTATAATACGCAAAAAATGCCTAGGAAAAAAAGCAAAAGTTTACAGGAAATATAGATTGACCTTCCTTGTTTTTTGGCTACAGCAGTTGTTCTCCTGGGCAATGACTCGGTCTGCTTTGCCCATGTGTCACGTAATATTTTGCCCAGCCTCCTTCAAACCACAGTGCAACATGTATAGGAAATCTTTAATAATATGCTGGAATAAAGGTCAGCTACCGTACACGCTCTGTCAGATACTAACACAAATTTTGTGGCTTGATTTGTACCACAGGTAAAACTTAAACAACAAAGGGTTAACGTGTCCTAAAAGAAATCGCATTGTTTTGCATTGCATTCGGTAATTAAAGTAAAATAAGTTGACAACCGCGAATAATGATCAGACAGATATTTGCGCTTATGTGGCGTTTCCTGTCTGAGTGCACGGAGAGTGCGATCTGATAACGGTCCCAGCGGAATCCCGGTTGGTTCCCATGACGCCGTTTCCTCTGCCGGACCGTCTGCGGCTGCTCTGATTACCGTTGTCCGATTAGTGGTCCCTGTCCAGACCGCTCTCAGCTGCATTTCCGGAGGACCATTATTACAGCAGAAAAACACAGTGCATCATGTTGAGTCTTTTGGAAGGGTGTTTAAAGCAAACGCTAGTAACCTGGCTGATTGCTCTGTAAATATACTGGCACAATTTCCCTGTTATAGTATGTTAAGAACGGCACTCATAAAAACAACCGATGCGTTGAATGAAAACCTATGATGGTATCCAGACAGCAGAGTGAAATACATTTAAATGATTATTAAATACTTCTAAATTATTTTTTTAAGTTAAAAGGGTCTTTGACTTTCTGGAAATGTTATTTGTCTGACATGGCTGTGACGTGGACAGTAAACAGTTAACCAATCTCATCCAACACATAAGAATATTTAAGATCATGATTGAATAGTCTGGTATTTAATTAATTGTGAAGAATAAAAATAATTTTACAGATATGAAAATTCTGTCATCATTTATTTACCCTTACGTACCCTTTTCAGGTCAGTGAATAGATAGCGAGATGAGTCATGTTGCAAGGTAAAATAATTGTTTTATTTTCATCCTGGTTTTTAATATGCGTTACATGTATTCACATATAATAATTGGCAGACCCCCTGCAGTACCACAACAGACTGAAGACCACTAGATAGTTCAGCTAACAGTGCTTAACTTAGAGTCCTTTTTCAAAAACAGTTTGACCATTTAATAACCTGTTTTTTCCACCAGAGACATATACATAATTTCTAAATTGTTTCAAAATCCTTAATGTCCTGTTAAAATGTATAAAATAATATTTCTCTGAATATGTTTTTTTGACCAAACATATTTCACTATAAACTAAAAAAACACACAGATTTTGATAATCTGCCCTATTTATTTGGAAATAAATGCTTTAAATAATTGCTATAAAGTAATTATCACATTTAAATTGTATGAAATATTGTTCTGAGGCTTGTGGTATTGTTAAACTTAAAGGTTAAGATAAACAAGCTTTCAAAAAAATGCAAAATAGCCTTGCCACTAGCTTCCACATTTACATTAGTGCTCCCTATAGGCCGAGCAGTCAAGCTTAGAAGTATGCATCATTTTTTTTGCATTTATTTTTTGCACACTGTTATTTTTATCTCGGCACACAGCACAGCTGAATAATAACATTTTAAGAAACATTATGTATAAAACCCTTTGCTTAATCACTCAGTTTATTGCACCATAACCAAGAGGAAAAACGAATACACAAATAGTCCCACCGAGAGACAAAATTAGATGACAGCAACAATAAAAAACATGTAGTTCCCCCAAAATGTGAAAAACAACTATACAGTACACACTGTACAAAGGAATCAACAGAACGCTTAACAAAATATACTTGCCCAGCAATAGTCTTCGCCTCACCACAATGTAGCCATGATAATAAACAACATTTATTCTGCTAATTACTCTGTTATCTTCCCAACAGAGTTTTCAAGTATTTCTATAATTGCACAGGCACTAGATTCACATAGTATTTACAAACTGTGTAGTATAGCACAGACTGCTGAAGGCCTAATCTAAACAAGCACATCCTTCCCGCACTGAACTAAAAGACTGTGGATGTTACAATGTACATGCAATGTCTCTACATACACTAAATCATAGGGTATATAGAAAATCATACTGAAGATACCGTTGCCAATGACCTACTGTAAATTAAGAGGAAATACTGTAATGCTTTAGTTAGGTTATGTAATGTTTATTAAGAATATAGGTGCTCTTTTTAAGAGCTGCACAATTATAACAATTGTGTAAAACAATTCTAAATGGGTGAAATAATACACTTTAGTTCAACGTCTATGCATAATGAAATATAATTAGCTGATAGTTATCTTTGTGTTTTATGTGTGTTTAAAAGCTGCAGAAAACAATGTAGAATGATGAATCAAAAACAGTGGAAACAAATGCCATTAGACTCAAGAAACATAATTTACATACGTCTCTGAACACCACAAAACATCGTTTTTCAAAACGTTACTTTAATAGCATGACAAATTCACAATGATTCATAGATTTGATATAATCAGCTTCATTTTGCTCCTTTAAAAATCTTTAAAAGGAAATGCAGCAGTCACACAGTTGAAAATGTTGATTATCGATACTGGAAGTTTCAGTTTTTGATACGGCCTTAAATTTCACAGAAACACAGACGGAACTTGACGTCCATGTAAAGTAAACTGAATAAGCGAAGAATTATGCAGATTGTTAAATGTTAAACATATTTCTGAAATCCAATAAGCTGTCTACATTTTTTAACATATACTGCACATTGTTACTTATCTACTCGCTATAGCACAAATACCTCAATTTGTTTAATGTACTAAGCTGAATCAAACTCTTTGATTTCATGAGTAGAAATGAAAACAATATCAGTGGCATATTCGGAATAATAAATAATAGTCAATAAATAACCTCTCTGATCAGCAATAATATAACTGGTGGGACATTTGAAGAAACCTTACAAGTTTTTGTCTCTAATAAAGAACAATGCACAGATATGAATGCAGTTTTTTTCTTCTTGCCATGGTAAGAATATAAAACCTTATTAAATGCACGGACATGTAAATCTACAGATATATTTAGATAATGTACAGGACATCCACAGCGGCAAGAAGGTTTGCAAATCTGTAGTTTCTCATTAGTTTGACTTTATGCGCTAAAGTCTTTCCTTCTTTGGCTGTATTTACACTAACAGTCCATCTGTCTCATACATATGCGTGGAGTTACTTCATTTTACAAAACTAGTTGCTGTATCTTTAGGTTCAAATACTTTTTTGCACAGCACATCAAATACTAGAACAATCATGTACAGTATGGAAAAACCTGCATTTTTATTATGCATTTATTTAGATTCTTTATAAAAGTGGTTCTCAACTGGTTTTGCAGCAGGACGCAAGTTTTGAACTAGCCATCAAGTCGTGACTAAACATGGAACCAAAATTGTTTATCATACTATGGTAAACACAAATGTCTTAAAGGGACAGTTCACCCAAAAATAAAAATTCTGTCGTCATTTACTCACCCTCATATTCTTCTGTGGAACATATTGTGTGGAAAATTCAACACAATGACAGTACATTATGAGTCACTTTAACATTTAATAAAGCACCTAATATCCAGAATGTTCTGCATATTCAGATTTAGTGAACAACCTGATATTTATTTAACTTCACTGTAAATTTGTGCTGGCCACCATGACACCTGATTACATCACATCTGTTGTTTTTTGCTTAATCCGATTTGTTTGGCGTCATGAACAATTTGGTCCAGTGGGTTAAGAGACCAACTAGGACCCCAGCATTAAATAATGCTCTAAATTGCATAACGTATAAGCGAAGCTATGAGGCTTATTAGCTAACAGTATGCTAAGATAGTATGCCTTGCGGTTACCATGTAAAATGTAATAGAACTAAACAACCCTTACATGTAAGAAATAATTTCACAATCTGTAGTTTTGGTTATCTATCATTATTAATAACACAAATTTTATGTTCTCATTAATGATATTTGTTGTGTAATTTGTTATTTTTTTAATCAGGCACTGAATAGAGTACCTATGGTTCCAGGGGAACTAATCTGACTAGGCAGAATCAATTGATCATATCTTGTATAATAAAGGCTACTACTACTACTATAAACAACACAAGGTGTCAACGGCAGATGGTTTCATGACACCTGCCAAGATTTTACAGTATAATCTTTTAAATAATAAATTGGGCAGTTTTTTTAGCCAAACTAATCATGCTACTTTAAAAATGGTACAAAGAAATCAGCAAACCCCACAAACGTTCTTGTGTGCCCAGTTAAGCATTAAAGTGAATCTTAATGTACTGCCATTATATTACATCCACCTAATTATTTTAAGTTTGGAAATAGTCACATGGGTTTGGAACAACCTAAGGGCGAGTAAATGATGACAGAAGTTTTATTTGTGGGTAAACCAGAATTTATTAATATTAGATGTCACAACAACTGCATAAGCCCAGAAATATGCAAAACTATTAACATGACTTAGGCTAAATAGGAAAATTGACACGTATAAACAACAGCAGAAGCTAACCTGTGCAAATCAATGACCACTTGTGTATGTGGCTTTTCTCAAAGTAAATTTTTTCATTCTATTTTTATATTATTTCATTTGACTAACATAACTGTCTGTATCCCTGTCAGAGCAGGTTTGTGACCCGCTTTTGGGTCACACATGACCCCCCAGTTGAGAACCGCTGCTGTCTGTCGCCGCCTGTGACTTGTGAAGACCATCTCATAATCTCCATCGAATGAATGCTGACCGCAACTGTCTCTCAAATGTTCTCTCTCTCCGCTGTGCATCTTTTTTAACACGGTCCATTGGTTCAAGAACCAGTCTTTGGAATTCACTGAATTCACTAAAGTTTATCAACAAGAGCATCTCTTGCAAGACGTTCATGGTCCATAAAGGTCGTAGTGGGACTCTGAGGGACCTGAAGAGGGCGCCTGGTCGGTCTATGCCCACTACCTCTGTGGAACTGTGCCCGGGTTCGAGCCCTCTGTGCCCATGTCATCCTCAACAACATTAGTGTAGCCCTCCTTGTCAATGCAGTCGGCCAGAACCTGGAGCACCAGGCGCAGTCTGCGGTCCATGGCCTCCAGATGAGGTCTTATGAGGATGGGCACGAGCGTGTCTGTCTGGAGGCTTTCTTCCATCAGAGCGCTCAGTTTGTATTCCTCCTTAGCCAACAGCTGAAGCCGTAAATGGGTGGATTTCTTCACCCTGCATCGAGCAGTAAGAATCACTATTAAAATCCACACAACACTACATGGCACAACA
>JAZGTJ010020421.1:0-10400 GCA_036877575.1 Botia almorhae
AATTATTGTTTTTGTTACTTAATAGAAACGTTAGGGAAACGTTCTTATAACCTAAAATTGTTAGCTGGGAAATTACATCACATGACTGTTATGCAAGTCTTGATCAGGTTGCTGTGTGTCTGCTTCGTGTAACTGAGGTCATATGTCCAAATTAAGACATTGATAATAAATATTGTCTATGGTTTCATCTAGAAGTATTTAAACGCGCTGACTGCTGTTATGACCTCAGATTGTCAATCAGTGGCTTTTGTGACCCTAATTATCATCGTCGCAGCGGATGTCTCGCCTTTTCGTGAATTAACAAAAGCTTTGTGAGGGCATCCCTGCATCGCCCGGATGTCTCCGGGGAAACGGCACGGGTAAACAAGATCTCCGCGCAACCGGGCCGCAGCAGCAGCCAGAAGCTTCTTGTGAAATCTTGCGTTGTGATTGCTGTGATGTGTTTGCGCGTTTCCGTGCGCCCCAGATCAGAACAAGGTGGTTTACTAAAGGAAAAAGAGTCAAGAGGGGATGTTCGCAGCTAACGAAGACAAATCTGAATTTTACAGTGTCATTAAATTGATTGATTTACCAGCTCAAAGATCTTCTGTAAATGATGGATAAGAAACAGGACATGCGGCGCGCCACCTCAGCTGGATACCGTTTACCGGACCGACCCAACGGTCCTCTCGCTTCTAAGTCATCTGTCTCAGTGTTTAGACATTCAGCGGCTAGGACACGAAACACCGGCGAGACACCGGCAAAAGACCATGACACCCGAGATCCGGTAAAGCAGGACCAGGTCTGGAGAGAGTTCGTGCGCGCCGAGCGAACCGGGGTAAAGGAATGGTGAGGAGCGTTTAGTTCATTTAGTTTCTGTAAATTTAGTTCATTTAGGGGAACTGTAGAGGAATTGCGGACTTTTCACTCAATTTCTCTGCAGTTACGTTACAAATCTGTCTTTCACCTCTGAAACGTGCCGTTGTTCCACCCGTTATTTGATACGGTCAGTTGACCGCTCCTGTTCTTTACGCAATACATTATGAGGCCGTGGTGACTGTACACAACCAATGTAATAAAGCTTGTCGTCTTTTATCGTGAACGATCGCAATTTCGTTGATAATAAATTAAATGCGCTGCATTGTATGGAGATATTATATTGTAAAATGTTTAATGGTTGTTTTATCATCACAGGGAAAAGAACTGGAGTTTTCTGAAGAACTTTGACCAGCTGGTAACGTTCCCTTTTATTAGTGATGACAATAAGCAGTTCGTTAGATGGTTTAAAAAGAACACGATAGGGAACCATTTCCTACAACGTTCCTAAAAGTGTTGGCTAGGATGTACATTTACTCAATAGTATGTATGTTTTCTTTATATTTCTATTTTTTATTTTTAATAAAGCTATGATTTATATTTATTTTATGTAAATAATTTGTTGTACATCTCCATGATAGAGTTCCTAAAGCTGAATTATTGGGCCCATACGTTGTTCTTGCTTATTTATTTTTAATTTTTGCGCACACAGGGTCACCCGCGTACAGTCACTCCTCGTCCCACGTCTGTGTCTTTGTATTCAGATTCAGTCCCAAGCACCAGTAACCAAATGTCAGGCAGTGGCTTGCGCACCGAGCTGGGAAAGGAGCTGATTCGCTTGGACAATCTGCTAATCCTGACAGCAAACCACCGCAAAACCAAAAGGAATCCTGAGATGCAACCCTGCTGACATTTACCGTGTAGGATCCATTAAGAAGAACCTTTTTTGGCTGTATGGTTCCATAAAGAACCTTTAACATCTGCAGACCGTTTCTGTTTCACCAAAGGCTATTTGTAGCGGAGAAAGTTCTAAGACTATGAAAAGGAGAAAAAGAAAGATTTTCGAAGGTTTATAGGGTTTTAAGAACCTTTGATTGTGTGGTTCTTTGGGAAATCAAAAATGTTTCTTCTATTTGTGACATCACTGTGAAGAATCATTAAAGAACCTTTATTTTAAGCATATACTGTCCTAGCATAAGTTTCTTCCATTCTATAGAGATCTTTTCTTGAATCCGACTGTTTTATTTTCTGGTGCACTGTTTCCTCTTGAGAGACCAAATTTCAGATGCCAGCCTCTGGATGTGTGTTTGTGGGTCTGTATGTTTGCCAGTGTGTTGGAGAGCTCTTGTGGTGAATTTGTTTATTAGATTTTGTGTTGACATTAGAATGCATTTCTGTAATGTAATTTATGCTGGTGGAGTCAGTTAAGATTTTTCCATTTTCAGAATATACTGTTTGCATAGTCATTTTTAGAGGAGCACAGATGCCTTTTGATGTATAAATGCAAATTATACATTAAGAAATTGACTTCGTCATTTTTTTCATAGGTCATTGGTCACTTTTTGTTTGAATACATTTATTTTGTTAGTAATTTGAAAACTGTTTTAGTAAATGACGTAAGTTTACAGACAGTTTTAGCCAATGGACTCATTTAGCTTTTGGAGGATTCTATTTTTTTAAGCCAAGATTTATGTTTTAAAAATATTGCCAAATGAAATTAAAGTTTTTCTTTTTAAACACATGAATATTATGTTTCTTCTCTTTAGCAGTTTAGCAGGATGTTTATGTTGAAAATTATATTCTAGTGAGTGTAGTCAACAGGCTGTCATTAAATTTGTCTGTCAGAGCTGCAGGGATTCCTTCTGACAGCTATGAGTGGTGCAGTCAAATACTAAGAACATTTTAGACTGCTGTACAATGTCCATGGAAAATGCGTTCTGATAGCTTGGGATGTTCATTTTTAGATACGTTCCCCTATGTTTAAGAAGAACGTTAGTTCACACCAGATTAAGTCTGAGAAAGCTTAGGAATGTAGAGTGTATTTTATCTTGCTTGACAGACCAAATAAATTCTAGGTAATATTAGAAGCGCTCATAAAGAACAGCCAGGTTACTAATGTTCATCCCATTCGTTTAGAAATTATAAAACGCGCCCTCTAGTGGACAAATTGTTCCACTGGCGCAACCATATCAACAAGTGACGTCGATACTTAGTTACATCCACAAGAGGTCACTGTTACGCTTCTTTATTAAGAAGTTTAGTTTTATTCCTCTCAGCTATGCTCCTGTTCTGCTCCTTGTGCACTTTTGCTTCAAAACCGGACATATAAACGGTTCTGCCTCTGCTTCAGTATGTGTGGCATAAAAACGTGATCTATTTTTCATTTAGTTTGTAAACAGGTCTCCTGTTGTCACAGCAACAGGTCTCATTATGATGGCGTCAAAATCCTGTATTTACAGTCGTCCATTAAAACTTACATTTCATCTCATACACCGTTTATCCAGCTAAAGGATTAAAGTACTTTTAATACTGCATGTGTATTTTGACTAATACGTTGATCTACACGATCTGGGTGAAATCATAGAGCTCTTCCTGCGATTACCGCATTACCTTCATTCATAAACATGGCGATGAGTAATTATTTAATGTTAATTAACGGGACTGAACTGTTTTCTCAGTGGTATGTTTGTGGGTCGTGAGAGCGCAATCCGTCACAGCATTTACATTCTCCCGAGCGCCGCCGTACGTAGGCGAGACAGACAGAGAGAAAGAGAGGCTTATGGGTAAAGACTGCGGCTGTCGTCGTGTTGATGTCAGAGCAACGATCCCCAGCGAGCAATACCGATCTCGAGATCGGAGCTACCGAGTCTACTGGCGGGTCGTGGACACGCATTCTTTCCAAGGCGCTTCCGAGGAACTTTATAATAGCGGTCAAATAAAACGCGCTGGTGTCGGTTCGAGTCGCAGCTGGTGTCGGTCCGAGTGGCAGCTGGTGTTTTGCAGGTATGCGTCAGGAGTTTGCGATCCGCTCTTGAAAACCTGCGGGGTTGTTTGTGAACTGGGGAAGATTTGAAGTCTTTGGATCAGCCAGTCCGGAGCGCCTGGGAGAGGGGGAAGAGGGGAGACAGGAGGGGAGGGAGGAGAAGAGAGGGACGAGAGGCGGGAGGAGAGGGCGCCCAGAAAACGCCCTGCCGTTGAAGCTCCTAAAATTAAAACTTTATCGCGCCGTTGACGGTACGGTGAACCTCTCTCGTGATGGTTTGGGAAGTTTGATCCCGCTCATTGGTTTGGAATAACCACGATAGCGTTTGTGGGAGGTTTGGGAAACCGCTCCGGTGCGCTTATTGGATTGTTTTTCCGCGTTTATTCTGGACAAGTCCGGGATACTTTTCAGCAGGGCGGCGAGTCGGAGGCTGTCTAGGCCCACGGCCACCGCTCGACGACTTGAAAGAAGAGCTTGTATCTTTAATGTGAGCGAGAAAAGTTGACCAGATCGCGCTTCGTTGCTCAGCCTGGCGCCAGCGGAAGGCAAAAATGTCGCCGGGCGCGGAGAGAAGGATGGAAAACCGGCTGAGAAAACTGGAAGCCGTGATCAAGGACCCGCGGTCTGCGATCAACTTGGAAAGTTTGCTGGTAAGTTCACCGTCCTTTTCATAAATGTTTTATGTATCTCAAAGCTCCGTTGCCTGACACCGGGGGTAAAAGAAACAGCTAACGCTACAACGTTGCAGCAATGAACGTGTTAGTTTATGTCACAGTATAGCGCTGAACCGCGATCTTAATGTCAGATACAGTATGTCTGCTGGATTCTTGCATTTGGGCATGTGGATGTCTCTTTTATAAGCTCGATATTTGTGCATAACCTCATAGTCTCCGTATAAACAACTCTTGCATAAGCCAAAGTGCTAATCATCTATAAAAACTGATTTTTCACAGATTTGTCATATTTGAATAACTGCACTGTGTCAGGTTGTGACTTCATATGTTGCCTCGCACCAAATATAGTAATAATCTTGGCCCGCAACATGACAATTTCGTAATTCCCTCTTCCTGCTGTTGCTGGTTTGTTTGGTTAACTTGCTGTTAACTGGCCCGTTAGCGCATTTGTGTAATAATTTGTGACAGCAGAAAAGGCAAAATCTAAGAGATTTGCGGTCCATGTAGAGAGAGAAATTTACTAAATAAAATACATAATATATATACAAATAAAATACAAAACACATCATGTATATTTCTTTTAGATGAAGGTTTAGTCTAGTCTGTGGTTATTAACAGGTTTATTTGATGGTAGTACATTTATGCATTTGCAAAGCGATTTAAAGTAAAATCAAGCTATGCTATTTATCAGTATGTGTGTTTCCTGGGAGTCGAACCCACAACTGTTGCGCTGCTGATTCAACCCTCTACCTGTTGAGCTACAGGAATCGGTAGTGAGCGACAGATAACGGTTTAGATATCGGTATATTTTTACATATTGAATGTATGCCAAAGATAAAGAATTTTCAGCAAATTTTTGACTGGCTGTCATTGGACTCACAGTAACTGGGCCAGAGTCTGAACTAAGATGAGACAGATGTGGGTCGGAGAGTGAGTGTGTATGCTCATCAAAACGAGGCGTGTTGTTTTCTGTCTATTGTGCGTGTGATGGTAATAAAGGGAGAGCTTTTCCACAGCCTGACATTGTGTGTTTCCTGAGCAGGAGATGAGAAGTGAGAAGCACACCATCTCTTTCTGTATGTCTCTCTCATAGCTCAGAGCAGAGATATCTCTCTCTCTCCCCCTGCATGTTTATCTGCAATAAGATGCTGAGATGCTTCTAGAAAACATAGCTTCTGGAAAAACCACTGAGACCAGATTCACAATAAAAAGTCAAAGATGTCCCAGCACTTGCTTTTGTCTTTAGCCAGAAGTCTGTATCTGTGTCTGTGTCTGTCTCTCTCTCTCTGTTTCTCTCTCTCTCTCTCTCTGTTTCTCTCTCTCTCTCTCTCTGTCTGGTCTAACCTCTTTGCGAGCTCATTTAACTTGTCATTAACTCCAGTTAATCTGATTACCATGAGTTATGCGTAATGCATCCAGTGTAATGCGATTGTCTTCAGGTTTTAAAATCGAGCATTTCAGCATGCAACCATTCACTCTTTGGCGCATTTGTACGTCTGTGTGCCAAATGAATGCCAAGTCAATTCATCAGGAATGTTTGGAATTTTCCAGGTAAATGTCCAAAGGCACTTTTTACACTTATTGTGTAATGTAATGATGACACCAGACTGACATCAAAGAACCGGAGGCAATGAAAGTCGACTGTGGTGTCGCCTCACGTCAGCTGCAACGGGGTGTCAAACTTAGGCCTGCTAAAGCACTTTAAATCAACTCGGTGAAAGAGTTTACAGTCTAAATTCAGATTAAAGTTGGACTGTGGCGCTGTATCATAAAGCAGATCTAAATGGATAACGTTTCCCAGCGATAGCGATCCCGCTGCCATTCCAGAGATCAAACTTAATCTTAAGCAGTTAAATGTGTCGGTCACAAATGCTTGCATGTTTAAAAATCTTTCATTATAGAGCTGCATTACAGAAGATTATTAAGCCTGGGCTATTGGACATTGTATAGTTAAAATTGCCTTCACTGTTTGGCTTCTTAAAGCAAAACGAAAACAAATGCAAAAATAAAGATTCTGAGATAATTTTCTCACCTTTATGTCTTTTAAAACCTGTGTGTAGCCTACAGGTCATATTGACTGCATTAATAATGCTTTTATTATGATTTTATGTAGTAGAGCAGCTTATGGTTTCCATTTGCGTCTTAATAAAAAGATTCTTATAGGTTCGGATTGGCCAGAGAGTGAGACAATAAAAGAATTTTCATGTTTGGGTGAACTGGCCCTTTAAGATGGCCAGGTGGCAGCGTGGCCCGAGAAAGGGCAAAGGTCAGACTCAGGAGAGAAGGTTAATGAATAACCTGCCTGCGATTTATTTAGAGACTGTCAGACAGGCAATGCTGTGCTTATACAGATAATTCCAGAGAACACAAATGCAGGCAAAACACAACACCAAACTGCTATTTTTTTAATCTCTGCAATCAGCTCTCCTATTACTTAAACGTGGGTTAAATGGAATGAGTTGCTACTTAGTTTGCAACCATGAGCGGTTCTGGCTAAGATAACAGGCAGTCACGCTGCACACTGGAATTTTGACGGGTCCTGTCTGTGTTTCCTTCTTCCCTTGAGGTTCGTGTGGATGGCGTCTGCTTATGTGGCTTCTGTAGTTTGTTGTGTGGTTGCAACACAGCTAACAGGGAGCGTTCTAAGAACGTTGCCTAATGGTCTCCGCAAGTTCTTTCAAAGGGATCAAAAAACGTTCTTGCAGTAATGTTAGTAAAATCAAAATCATTATTCTTACATTGTTAGTGGAGCGTTTTCCGAAAATTCCAAAGTATTATTTTAACGCTTTTTTGCTTAATGGAAGCGTTAGGGAAATGTTCTCGCAACCTACAATTGTTAGCTGGGAGGAGGTTCCAGTTCTATCATTTTTTTCAATCCACACACACATAAGAGATGTTCTGTAACACAAAAAAGCAAACCAGGCACATCCAGTCTGCAACATAAAGACATTAGATCTTGTCAGAGCAGTTTCTGCACCTATTACTGTAACTGTATCTGTCTGCTGATGTCTAGCTGAACTTAGTTCCTCTTTACCTTACTGTATATTTATCAGCGGCCTGGATTTTGCACTACTGTAATAGAGAAACAGCGTAGATGGTTGTTCCTCAGCTAAAAGGGAGCGTTTGCAGAACGTTGGCTAACATTTGTTCTCCCAACGTACTCCGTTACCAAAAAAGTTCTTGCAGTAACGCGAGTAGAATGTTTTAATGTTATATCATATACAGTATATCAAAATTGTTATGTTTAAGTTGTTAGTGGAATGTTTAAAAACGTTACAGAAATAAAAACTGTACTTATGTTACTTACATCCAAGTTATATTGTTACTACAACTTCTGAAGAACTAGTTTAGAACATTTCTGGAACAGTTAAACAACATTTTTAACATATTTGTTACTTAATGGAAGCGTTAGAGAAATGTTCTTACAATGTAAAATTAGCCGGGTCTGACCCGTGGAAGCTGTTGTTCTTGTAACGTTTATCCCGGAACATCTGGGATGAGCAGAAGACCTGCTGAACCCTGATGCTGTTATTGTTTGGTGTCATTGTTGGATCTTATTAACCCACAGCAGGTTTAATCTCATCTGGAACGAGAGAGATGCGATTTCATGTGACTGTCTCTGTCCGGTTTATTTCGCCGTGTGGTGAATACTGAATCTGGTGTTGGCGGAGCTGAATATCGTATTGTTTATGTCTGAACACCATTAGCAGGTGCTGCTGTTTTGGCTGTCCTAATCGGACAGAGAAATCATAGAAGCTCTTTCACAAGACCCGTTTTGAGCTGAAGGCAGTCGGGAATATGTGTCACCAGGAGAGGGATTCATCTTCCGTGTCATGTTCCTATTTAAAACATGAAACTACAGTTTTCTCAAGGGTAAAGTTGTTCCCCTGCACCTAATATTTAAATACTTCAACAGTGCTATTCCAAAACGTTGAATGCAGTACATTCAAAACATATTTTTGTTAAATGTAATTCAGTCGTGTACTGCGGTTCCCCACATAAAAAATAGATTTTGTAAACATCTCATTACACTGTAAACTCTGCTCGGATATATTTGTGCAGTGGAACCTAATGAAATTAAGTCTTAATCAAAATAGATGAGTCAAAATAACTTGCGTTTCTAGCAGTTAACTATTAGTTAGCATGTTAACCTTGCTGAATGTATTGTATAGTGCGGGAAGAACACTAGGGAGGAAAATATTGGGATTTGCCCAGTAAATGCTTTTGTTTACGGTAAAGCTGTATGCATTATATTCGTCAGCATAAGCTCTACTTATCACCACAGTAAAAAATCCATAAGAGAACAGTAAACATCAACAAGTGCCTCTGGCTTTCCACAAATTGCTCGGATCGCATAAAATAATATTTTCAACAATTTCAACATCTCTCCGTCCAGTCCCATGTAATTATGCTGATAACTGGAAACCTGTCCACATTTAGGAATGTTATTCCAATGCCAGTGGGAATTATTTGTGTTGTCCCATTAAATAAACATCTAAGAGATTCAATGCATGCCAAAATGTTTAAAATTGTTGCATTTGCTTATTTGTAAATGATGCAACCCTTAAATTAAGAAAGCAGCTATTTTTGATTCCGTTAAAGTATTAGCTTTGTCCACAGGTTTTCCCTGGAAACCTCCTTCTGAGAACCGATATGATGACTGAAATGAAACGTTTGGTCACTGTGGTTTCTTTACACCAGGCCTCTTGATACAGTATATGAAGCCAGATGCATCAGCTGCACTGCCGACTGCCCAGCGGTGGTTTCAGAAGTACCAATTTAATATTTAACCTCTAAGTGCAGTGTAAATGTGTTTCTGTATTCCACTGAGCAATCTGTGGTTTAGCGCAAACACTGTGTTTAATACAGTATCATGTCTTTCTGAGAGAGCATCAGAAATGGCTGAAATCACTTGTCATTGTTGAATACGTGGAGAAAGCTTTCCGTTAGCAACCTGCTTGCTGTCATCTATGCCCACGGACAGTCAGTTATAGACGTGGATGTTTTTGAGCCAATCACCTGAGCTGCAAACGACATGTGACTGATCACTGTAGAGCCACAGGAAATGATGTCATAATGATAATGTCTGAAGTCAGCACAATCATAGCACGTAGCCCAAATCTTTCACCAGCGGCAGTTCTATTGCTGTATAAGCTGACACTTTGAAGTCTCTTTGAAGTCATAAAAGCAGCAATGATTTAGTGAAATAATTGTGATTTATATGCTTGTCTATAAGCAGAAAACAATGCATTTAGTCATTTAGTTAATGCACTAAGAGGTGCTTTTTTACCCCCTACATAGAAGATGTGGTGTCTACCAGCAGGGATTAGCATGTTGAAGATAACTAGCTAATCGTTGACCTCATGGTGGAAGGAAAAGCGGATGTTGTATGTGCAGTGTAGTCCAGTCCAGTCCAGACCAGTCCAGTCCAGACTGCATTTAACCTTTTCATAGTTTCCTCTTTTTAGTTCATGTTTGTCAGGATCATAATGTTGTTTTAATAGTTTTGTGCTGCTGAAAGTCCTGGAACATTCAGATTGTAATTCAAAATGACACTTTTTGTGTTTTTGTTATTTAATGGAAACGTTCTACTTAATGGAAAATTTCTTACAACCTAAAATTGTTAGCTGGTATGACAATCTAAAACCAGAATAATTTCTGTTGAAAATTTCTGTCACATTTTGATCCCTGAGTCAGTTTAATGTATTTCTGCCCAGATTTTGAATGTTCCATGTATGAGTCTCAGTTTTCTGCTGACGTTCTGTCACTCTGTGTGATAGTGTGATCTTGTGTACATGTTTAAATACGAGACTCTTGTGAACTGGACTGCTGGCATCAGACTACTTAACATGCCAGTAAGTAATGGAGGATGTTGTCACACTTCAGTGGTCTGTCAGGGCTGGTATGTGATTCTGGGCTGCTTAACGCCGGTTAGTTTTTATGTGCTT
>JAZGTJ010020423.1:0-10399 GCA_036877575.1 Botia almorhae
TCTTTGTTTGGGTAACTTCTAGGGCAATAACAGAACATCTGACTCATATGACAAACTGTGTCTTTCTCCAAATTTAAAAAGCATGCAAATTCTTCCTTAATAAGGTTTACAAATTACATTTCATGCCTTAATCAGACTTCAAAAACCCCAATTGTTGCTTCTAATCAGATTGCAACAAGGATATTACCCATGTTAATTCAAAGACATTTATTCATGCAAAATACATTTAGGGTTGCCCGGGGCAGTGTGTTAATTGAATATAATTATATGTATGAGAAATTTTGTTCAGAAGTACCATTAAGGCCCAAGTACATATTAGGGAGAAGGAAATGCTTTGTTCCACTGATCAAACAGGCTATAGCCCCAGTTAAATTACTGTATCAAATGATAGAATAAAGACAAACTCTGACTTAACAGACTGGTCATGTATTTAACACAATAGGAAAGTTGGGCAAAAATCTAAACTAATATTTGGCTAAGCTTTAATTCATGAGTTGGAATTTTAACTGAATTGTATTGGAATGAAAGCAAGTGGAATTTATTGAACCATAATTCAGAACAATTCAGCATAGCCACATAACAGAGGAATGTATGTTTGCCGACACAGGAAACAAATTGCAAGTATACACAAAGTCTTAAAAACCACAAACATGTTTCTGCTGCTGAATTTACGTTTTCAACATACATGTTGATGTTTTCTCAAGCTATGCAAAAATGATGAATCCTGGCATGCTTCTCCACTTCCTACCTGCTCTCTTCTTCATACATCAGCTCGAATGCTTTCCACTGTCACTGTTCTACATCACCCCTTTCTTTCTCCAGGGGCCTCCACTGTTTTTACCCCTGATTTTTCTTTTTTTTTTATGCCCTGTGAAGTCATGACTGCTTTGTAAATTGCACTTCCTGTCTTGTGTGTTCCCTGGAGCCTGTGTTACATTGTAACCTGAAGCATCTTTTCACAACAGCATGACCTTCAGCCTACATTTCCCATTTAATACAGCCACTTGTACGTTATTGCCTGATTCAAAGAATATGTATAATTAGTGTATGACAATTATGAAGTGTTTGGTTTGCTGTATTATTTGCTTTTATGACCGTTACACTTTTTTTCAGTTTTTAAGAAAATGTGTAAAACTGGAGTAAAAAGATGTATGAACAATGTTTACATTTACAAAATTCCAATTGTGTGAAGGTTTCTCAATGCAAAAAACCTTCCAGAACCAGCATGCCAATTTCCTGTGAGATCATGACCTTGTGTCCAGGCAGAACATTTTGTTACTTCTCTTAATCTTGTATAATGTGTATTCAGAACCCTGGTTTGGGAAAATAGTCTTTGCTATAACCTTGACCACAACTATAAAATCGAAACTAACTTCAAACATCATCTATTTTGACAAAAGGGAAAGAAATGTATGAAAAATTAGTGTTGTCTGCAGTCTGGGTCAGGACAGAGAATCCCATCTATGGTGTAGCTTGTGGTTAACCCTATTTGGCTAATATAATGGATTTTAATGTCTAAGCAACTGAGAAAAAGCAACAGTTAATTTATTTGTTTATTGATTTGTTACATTTTATTTCATTTTAGTTCTGCTTTCACAAGTTCAAATTTGAATTACAATTGTGCATCCTGTTTTCCACCTCAATTCAAATTCAGGAATTTTAAAGACAATTGTGCATAACCCTGGTAAGTTTTTAAATGGATAGTTCACCCAAAATATTTTTCATCATTTACTCGCTCTCATGTCATTCCATTCCAAACCTATGTGACTTTCCAACTGCTGTGAACACAAAAGAAGATATTTTGAGAAATGTCTCAGAGATTTTGTGTCCAAACAATGTAAGTCAATAGGTGCCACTGTTGTTTGGTTACCAACATTATCTTCTTTTGTGTTCTTCGGGAGAAAGTCATACAGGTTTGGAATGACATGAGGGTGAGTAAATAATTGAGTAAATGATGAAGACCTTTTTTTTTGGGTGAACTATTCCTTTAAAAACTTTTTGCAGAAAAGTGTGTTATTCAGTGTCTACTCTCAGCTTAAGTCTGTCAGAATGTTAGACAGCACACAGTATTGTAGTGATCTCGAGTACCTGACCTTTGAGCTCTGAGAGAAGTTGAAAAATTCTGTTGAAGGGGACACTTTAACCTGACAGACCATAGTTAAAGCAATACACCCTAAAGTAAGAACAAAAACACTTTTAAAATGGCAAAACTTTGAGACTCATAAAGCTATTTAAAATGATAACCTGTATTTCCACATCATTCAATGTGGCTGGCTCCCCAAAGACACATTCCACTCTTACAACTGTAACAAGGGTATAAAATTAAGCTCTCAAATGAATTCTTTTATCTGCTAGACTCCTCTGACATCGTCACTGATGAAGGAGTGGATTGTCCCCTGAATCTACATTTTTTGAAAATATGATGAAAAAGCACAGTATTCAAATTGACCGAAGCCAGCACAAATTAAACATGTTGACACAGGCACTCAGATTAAAAGGTTGCAAGAATGTCCATATTGTACAGTACATTCTGAACTCAGTCAAATATGAAAGCATTAGAGATGTGGGCAGAAGTAATTGAGGTATATTTGAGTCTCTCAAATAAAGATTCCAGTCTCTCAAACTCAAGATTAAAGCATTCCAGCACTGAACCTGACATTATTTTAATGTTTAAATTCAGTTTAAAACCAACCCTACATTATATAGCTTGAGTTACAATAATTTTTAATTTACAGTAAAATTGTTGTCCTCGTGTTGAAGCCTTGGTCGTTAGGAAATGTCTAATGATGTAACCCCATGACTCGTTAGTGATAAATACTCAAGCGGATACTCTTACTAGAATATAATACCATTTTCCTTTTTTAGTTTTTAGAACTTTTTACTTTTTTAGCAGATTTTACCTTTTGTATAAACACAAAAATGTGTATAATCAGTGATATCAGACTTTGACCCCAGAGTATATGAAAATTCTCTAATCTGAACTCTATTAATCAATATAACACACTTTATAAATACTTAAACTCAATGAAACATTTATATTGCACATATTAACAAAGATTCCAAGATCTAAACTCAGTCTAGAAGTAGCACAAGCTGAATGTCATTTATATTGAGGCTGTAGATATGGAGTGTCTGAGATAATAACGTGTCAGGCTAATATCTGCACTGCTTTAGGGACAAAGGCCTCTCATTAGTCATGCGTATAAGACACTTATCCATCCTCTCTGCAGCTTCTCGGCTTATAATGAGAGAATGATTGCATCTTTCTACACGGCTGGAAAAATGGATTCTCTGTATTGCATCATGCAAACAATTTCCAGTTAGGAAAGCTTTCCTGTTAGGAAAACACAAAATTTATGTTTTGTTAAATAAGCAATGAGTTTGCACATATGCAATATATGGCTTCTGACTTCTATACACTTTCAAACAGTTGGGTTAAATAGTGTTTCAAATAACAGCAGGTCCACTGTTCACAATGGTGTAGCATGTAAGACTGGCCGAGTTACAATGGCAATCGTTCCTGTTTTCAGACAGGCAACTCAAGAGCGCCATCGTCTGGCGAGCTGTATATTTCCACTACAACATACTGACTTCTATATACAGCTTCTTTGAAAATCTGCTAAAAATTAAACTAATCCATCAAATAAATGAGTTAGTGTTTCTCCTTTTTTGATTGTTTTCTCTGCGCTTCATAAGAAAATACTTATTTCAAAAATACACAAATATAGAATTACCAGAAAGCAATTTAGAAGCATGCAATTATTCCTTTATGAAAATATTTGAAAGAAAACATTAGGAAATCCTGATATGCATATCAGATTTTAGAGTCTCTTACTGTGTTATACACACCTAAACCTATTTATTCTGCTAGACCATTTATATCCATATTAAGATATGTATCAGGTTTCTATTTTCTAATGTATCAGGTTGAAGGCAGATTTTTCAAATACACAAACCAGTCTATTTCTTTTATTGTATTATTTATATTACATTTGCATAGAAAATACTTCATCCTATCTCTTTTTGAACATCCTTGCCAGAAAAAAAAGCTCTGCCGACTCCTTCCTGCTGGCTTTCGGTTTCACCGTTTTTACGTCCTGAAACATGAGAGAAAGTCTCTGTTGGAGTTTGTGGGCCAGAGCTCCATCCCAGTATTTACAAACCAAAGCACCCCCAGGGCACAAAACCTTCTCTGCCAGGTCCAGCACTGAAAGACACATGGTGACCAGTTTTTCATGATCCAGTTCTCTGAGTCCACTGGCATTGGGGGCCATGTCACTGAGGATGACATCTGCTTGAGCTTCAGGGAGGAGCCTCTCCAGCTCCATGTGAGTTGAAGGATCTGTGATGTCATGATTGGACAGGACGTGGGCTCCATCCAAAGGAGCTATGCGTAGTAAGTCTATTCCTATTACACTTCCTTTAGGAAGTTCTGTACCTGAAATGAACAAAGGTATAATGTTGTCATTAATTATATTGTTGGTAAAGACCTCAGCAAATACTTAGATGTTAATAACTAATCTTAAAACCCTTTATCTAAAAGCTTAGGCCTAAATGCTTGTAATTAATGCTGTTGACAGCTATGAATTGTGCCCACATATAATTTCTTTGGAAAGTAAAGAATTTAATGTAGAAGTGTAATGAAATTAAATGTAGAGGTAAACATTTAATAAAGAAGAAAGAAGAAAAATAGTGGATGGGTTGGACTAGATGGTTAAGGAAATACAGCCTTAAATACTGTTTCAAAAGCATCACTGTTGCCACATTAAAAGGGTAGCTGACAGAATGCCAAGGATGTGTGCTGAGGTGTCATCTAGATAAATGGTGACTAATTTTAAAAACATTTTAACAATTTTAACACATACGAATACATATTTTTACAAACAAACACACACACGCGTTTAGATCGCTTACTTTCTCCTGTTGAATTTACTCTCTGGACTGCAACTTGACTCCATGCACCAGGTGCAGCACCACAATCTATGATGCTGAACCCGGGTTTGAGTATTCTGTACTTATCATCTATTTCGATCAGTTTAAAGGCGCTTCTACAGCGATAGTTCTGAACGTGAGCAGATTTCACGAAGGGGTCATTCAGCTGGCGCACCAGCCAGCGTTTATCTGCAGGACTCTTGCCTTTCAAAGACAGCGGTGCCTTCTTCAGAGAGACCGCTGAGACGTGAATAAACGACTTTGGTATACATTTCCGCATAATTTATAAAGACGTGCTATGTGGGAGAAATCAGACTAGGAACATAGGTGAGCACAAGAAAACACATGGGCTAACGCGTCTGTGGTGTCCTCGTGACGTCAAACCTGGACGTATTTTACGCAGCCATGTCTAAAACAAACGATTCAGTTACAGACTATTTGTAGAGTTATTTATTTATAATTAAAAAATATTTATTTGTTTTTACATATCTGTTTCTGATCGTTTCAATATCACGCATGACCTTTCCTGAAGTTTTTCTGTTTAGTTCTTTCGTTTATTTCCCATCGAGAACATTTTGCTGTTGCACACTTGAGTGGGAGGAGTTAATAGTTTTCGCAGATCTGTACGTCATATGTTAGATGTAGTTGCTTACAATCTGCATATAGATGGAAATCACTATGATGATTAACTTCATTGTTGTCGTTCCTAAAGCCATGTGACTGTCTTACGCCGAGCAACACGCGGGAAGAAGCCTGTCTGATTAAACAATAAAAAATATCTGCGTATTTTGTTGCTAATTGTATAAGTTTGATAACTTCCACTTTTTAAGTCTTAACCGGTTCTTTTGGACAACGTAAGATAATTCACGTTCGGTTCCACAATCTGTGTTGTTAAAATAAAAACTCTTAAAACCACACTGTGCTGATTAATAAGAATTATTGTTTATTATACATCTGCCACTATTGTTTAATATTGCCTATTATTGTTGGAATATTACTGTTGTCGTGTTACAACTAGTGAAGCCACAATGTGTTACTTTTTTTGTACGTCAAACAGTACAAATACTATATAGTAAATAGATTATATTGTCCTCGTATAGGGTGATGTTCACCTCTAAACTGCTGACCCTGGTGCTGGTAGTGCAGCCTGGCCGGGTTTTACTGGGTATGAAGAAGAGAGGATTTGGAGCTGGTAAATGGAACGGGTTCGGAGGAAAAGTCCAGACAGGAGAGACCATAGAACAGGCTGCAAGACGGTGAGATTAACAATACATTACAAAAACAAAGTGTGTTTTTTTGCAACAATCCTATAGAGAAGGTCTGACAAAAAGTAAACTACAGAGTGCTGCTGCAGTCTGCAGATACATAATTTTCAGATGTAAAAGTATGAAGATTTGTCTTACAGATGTCAGGAACAGAGATGAAGGAAATACAGTTATAGGATAGGATCTGAACTTGCTTTATCATGTTGAACTTTAGCTGTTGTTATTCCCCAGTGTATATTTTCACAAGTTACAGGTCATCCACAAGATCAAATCTAAGCAATTGAAACCTTGTATTGCTGAGAATGTTGATATTATTCACTCGTTGGTAGAACTCTACAATCATGTCAGCAATTTGTCATGTCCAATCTTCTGATCTTTTATTGGTTTCCTTCTGAAACAAAATCCCATTTTATTTGTCAGGGAACTGCTGGAGGAAAGTGGCCTCACTGTTGACACTCTCCAGAAGATTGGAAATATCAAATTTGAGTTTATTGGGGAAACAGAACTCATGGATGTCCACATTTTCAGAGCTGACACCTATAAAGGAGAGCCAGCAGAATCGGAGGGTAATTTAGCTGAACATCACTTTCTGATCCGGTTTTTGAGACACATACACCGTGACCTAATAATGTGCCTCTCAATCTGTTTGTTTTCTCTTTCAGAGATGAGACCTCAGTGGTTTGACACTGATAAAATACCTTTCAGTCAGATGTGGGCTGATGACATCATGTGGTTCCCGTTGATGCTTCAAAAAAAGAAATTCTTGGGATACTTCAAATTTCAGGGTCATGATGTCATAGTGGAGCATAAACTGGAGGAGGTGGACAGCTTTTGATTGGACTTTTACACTATTGACAGTCATTGTCACTGTATCAGTAGAAATGACCCAACAATCTGATTTTCAAACATATGATTAATGAATATGACCATAATATTAGATATTCAGTGGTGGGTATCTTATGGAAATTAATGTACAGCATGCTGTTTAAATTCACATTGTTATGTGAAGAAAATGTACCGTCCATTTAGATGTTCCATCATATTTTGCTTAGGAGAATGGTGTAATCCGCTCATGTCACTCTTTAAGCATCTGCTTGTATTGTTTTATTACCTGCTTGTTTGTTTCTTATTCTTACAACGGTTATACCAGCAGTTGTTCACACTAAACATACTAGTTCTTTCAATTTAACTAACTTTTATCTTCAAAATAAAAGTGACAAAGAGTTTAAAATCTATTAAATACTCTGACTTGTTTTTAGTTGTGTGCATTTACCTATTACAAATGAATCAGTTTGAAACAACTGCATAATATGAACCGGTAATGTCTCACACATTAGTTTGTGGAATAATACTGATAATAACTGCTTGCGCATAGAGTGAAAGATCAGTGAAACGATCAACCGAGATTATAGGTCATGTGTAATACAGGGCAATACAACCTGCTTTTCTCCCATCTGCCAGCAGGTGGCAGAGTTTAAGATAATCTGGACAGTTCAAATATCCCAAAGAACATAAAATAAATAGACAACAAAGAAATAATCAGCGAAACTGATTCAAGCATAATATTATCAAACAAAAGCATTATTCTCAATAGTATCTTTAATAAGAAATCTTACATTTCAATTTATCTTTGTTACCTTTACATGGTCAATATAAAATCATAGACAAGTAACTGCTAATAGCTCTACCCAGGGTTGTAATACAAAGTTAAACAATTAAGACAAAAACTGCATGACACAAACTTTTAATTAATATTGTTGTGTAAATTTGTATATTATTTTTTTAAATTTGTGTTAATTTAATATTTTATATGTTTAGCTTTGTAGCAGTTTGAGAATCTCAAACTTTCCCCTTCATCAAATAAAGGGATAAATTCGTTGGTGTGTGGAGCGATTAAGAAAGGCTAATTATATTTGCTTCATTTTATGAGCATTGAAGGTAATGCTTTTGAATGTAAGACTTGGCTACAAAAATAACTTAACATTTTACAGAACTATTAGACATCTTGTTTAAAAGTGTTTTGACTTTTTATATAACTTAAAAATGACTAGTATAAAATCTAATGTGAAAACAAAACTGCAGTTACATTGAGTGCAACCCTGACAATTAGAACAAAAAGGACCAACAACAGATAATCCTAAACTAGCATACACATCTCAATGTCAAAGTTAAGGCCAAAGAATACAATGGCTCTCCAAGTAATACAATTTCACATACTTATTTTCATTGTACATTCCACTGATCACAGCCATCTCTCCTTAGCTTGCTGTTATTACAGTCTCAGCACATTTCTTTATATTGCACCCAAGATAGCATCTATTATACCATTTTTCATCTGTTTTTCTGTCTAGTACAATACAAAATTGCTTCTCTTTCAGCTTTCTTACATTTCATTTTTGCATACATATACAGAATATATAAAACATTGTCAAAAATACAGTGTTCATCTATCTTATCTAATGTAGCATTTCCTAAAATTATTCTCAGCAGCAATAGCCATATTTTAGTGTCAGATTGCTCACAATGTAGACAATGATTTCTGTCACAGATAATAATTTTTTTTACATATTTTAAAAAGCAGTTTCCCATAATTCTTTGCATTGCATGGTAGTGCTTTAAAAGAATATTGAATGTCTATAATTTCCAAAGGGCTTCTGATATTCAAAACAGAATAGGACAGCATTTATTATCTTCATTTAGTTGAGAAGGCACAGAAAGCAGCTATTTTGGGCTAAGTGGTGGAGTTTGAAGTCCGTTGCTGTCCCCAAAATGACATTCAAGCTTGGACTGAAGATCTTGCCACACCTTTCCCATCTAGGTCAGAGTACAGCAAGTGACATCAACGTTACAAGGTTGGTTCAGAATCACAGTTAACTAAAGAAACCTGTTTTTGCACACTTTTAATAGCAACATTAATACAGAAACCACATCAATATAGCGACTAGATAAAAGTAAAAGATAAGCTCACCTCTTTGTGTCCTTGCACCTGGGAGTTGACAAAGGCCCCCAGGATGTGTGACGTCATGGGCAGGTATGTGAATATAAGCTGGCTCTCCTGGTGCAGGCAGAACAGGGAAAAGTAGTTCCGCAGCTCCATGGCTTGAATAGCATTCTCTTGCTGTGAAGAGTCAGAGATTAGAGTGAGTCCTATCTACTCTCATCATCCCTATGGTGAGCAAAAACTGCTGCATGGGGAGAGCTTGTAAAATGATGCTCTCAGTCATGATTAAATACAGACAGGATTATTATAAGCTATGTGAAGGAGAAACACTAATACACCTTAAATGTTTTGGCACTGCATCAAGCTGTGCGGTCTTTAACCGTAAGCACATGAAAAACGGTCATTATTACTTTAATGTTTTCTTTTAATTTTTCAGACATCACATTGCTGTTCATGTAATTAAATTATTGCCCATTAAATCTAAGTGCTTTGTTTATATGGCTGGTTGTTATATCCTGACACTTTGCTATAACCAGACACAACACAAAGTAATTTGTAAGTATAATTTTGTTGTAATTTGTCTGCACACTAAAAGCGAATCTCTGTCTCAGTCAATCAGAATGTATTTGTTGTTTAATATAGTTATATGGAGCTGGCTTTTGGACCAATAAAACTTCCCTGTGGGCGGGGCTACCCAGTGTGACACTTGTGGCTGCTGCTTACAACAAAAACTCATGTATGTAACAGCTTTTATTTCTTGCAGCTTTATCACGTCACAGCTGGAGATTTTATTTCAGGTGCCTCTAGCATCCCCAGAGGGACATTAAGGATACAAATCTTGCTCAAGGGCTTTGGTTTCAAGTCCTTAAGCTCAGTTTCTGACACTAAATTAAAAGGATGAATCACTGCTCCACAGGCACTGCTCTTGAGCTGCTGTAGCTCTCTGTAGTGCGTGTGTAAAGGGGACTGACCTGAACGATGCGGGACTCCAGCTGCTCTACAGACACCTGCTCTTTAGGCTGCACTGTTGCGCTCATCATTTGTCTCTTCATCACACTGTACTTCTGTAACGCTCGCTGGTGCTCGTGCAGGACCCCCTTCTCATGCCGCTCACACAAGTCCTGAATTAAACATACACACTTGTTTATAAAGAATCTGCTATATTACAGCCATGACTTATTGGTTAATGCATGTTTTATGTGTGCAACCATGACTGACTTCTTCTGTTTTTCCAAACACAAAGACATTTGGACCAATTTTA
>JAZGTJ010020424.1:0-10399 GCA_036877575.1 Botia almorhae
TGTGTGTGTGTGTGCACGCATGTGCAGGTTTCAGTATATTTAAAAGGGCCAAATAATTGAAAATGACATCAAAAATACAGTAAAAGAAGCCAAAAAGCAGCTTACAAGGACATCATAAACGAGCCAAATCACATTACTTTAATAACTAAAAACATCAACATGCATGTGGGCTAGATGTAAAATTAGGAAACAGAAAACGTCGCTAGCCAAGTATGAAAACAATGAAAGTCTATGATGTCCTCAATATGGGCGAGAAAATATCATTAGCTATAACATTAGCATTAGTTAATGAAATGTCCTTGTGATGACTATGTCAATTTAAATCTAGGTCTGTCCAGATTATTTAAGTTTAAACTGCCTGTGGTTTATGGGATAAATAAACCAAAAAGAGAGCAAAGGCATTAGGTGATTAGTATGAGTTTTCGTGGTGGTGCTTTCCGTGACACCTCCTTTATGTGTAGTTCGAGTCCTTGATGCTGATTGGTTAATAGCTGTTATTCCTGATGAAGCACAGCTTTGACCTCATTGTCAAGCTGTTATTTGTATCACTGCACACCACCCATATAGCTGGTCATTATTGAGGATTCAGCATGTTAAGTTTGCGTTTCCAACACATTTTCTCTTTCAACCCTTTCTAATTTTTGTTTTCTTGCATTATACCAAAACAAATGCGGATCAAATAAAAAATGGTGGTTAGATCAGTCTTTGCACAGGTGCACTGTAGCCCACTGACCTTTGTAACCTCGGCAACAACAGAAGAGTCTATTTGTATAGGAAACCATTCATACTGGAAGACAAAGATCAATGCGTTTTCCAGCCTGTACAAACACACATAAAATAGGTCTGACATCACATTGTTTTAAAAAACGGTCACCATCACGAAGCTATGGGATTTTACATTGAATGAAAAGCAAATCTCTTTAAATCTTTATGGGATTTAGATTTTTTTTTCTGTGCTCCTGGTGCATGAAGGCGTCTTGTCAGGTTATCCTGTAACACAAGTGATCTGTCTTAGGTACTATGGAGAAGATCAGGAGAGGTCTACTCTTAAATAGTTAATAGTCCCTTAAATTGGGAACTATTAAATCTGAATTTTATCAGAGGCATGTAGTAACTGAATATCCATGAGCAGAACTACATTGCTTTGTTTTCTGAGATATGTATCTGAAATAATTTGTAGTTTGGAAATGCGCTTCTTATTTTAGTACATTATGCTGCATTTTTAATAGATTATTGTGGTATCACAGATTTCAGATAACCAACACCTAAACAATAGCTAAAAACATGACAAACTGCAGCTGGCGAGTGGTTCTTGGCCAGAGTAAGGTGCAAAATGAATCAGTGCTGATAATGAAGGGTCTGGTTTTGCAAGACTAGACATGCTACAGCAGCACCCTAAACAGCCAATGGCTGTCTGAGTCATGTTGTACATGTTTTAGAGCTTACCTGGACATCAGCACTGTTCTGAAACCTTCATGCACAGGAAACACAGAACCATTGATTCATGCAGTCAGACTACACTTCCTTTCTCACTTTCTCAGAGTGTGTCAGAGCATAAATGATTTTCTCTGTCAGAGGGCAAAAAAACTACAGTAATTTGACAGCTTAAAAAACTACAGTACATTGAAGGGTTGCCGCAGCTCTGTGGTTCATATCATCCAGGGACTGGCAGTGTTGCAGTAAGAAATAAAACAGAGCGCTGGTTGATTCCCTCTTTCATTTCAGCCCTCCTATTCATACGAGGACAATTCGCTGACTGTAGATTTACAATATAGTCAGCGCTTTTAACCAATCTAAATTTGGCTAGCTTCACTGCACATGTAAAAAGATAAAGCGCTAACAATCTCAAGAGACAAACAGGGAAAGGACAATTATGAGTATGACAGGGTGAAGAAAATGAAAGATAATATATGCAGAACTACATAAGGTGTGTGTGCTGCAATGTATGCGACAGACTGCGGCATTAGAGCCGCATTTCTCCTTTTTAAGAACACTAAAGCATTGACTTATAACCTGACGAATTACTATCGATGATCAATAAACACACAGACATACACACACACACACACACACATATATATATATATATATATATATATTTTTTTTACATAAAAGTCTTTTTTATTGGCATAATAGAGTAATGAGTTTTGTAAATAAAGTACATTCTATAATAAGCCTCTGTTCTGTAATTTGCTTTTGACTGCCAAAGTGGTGCATGTGTGAATTTACCCCACACTAAACAATCCATCTGTGTTTGTTGGTCCTCAGATATTTTCATTTCAGCAAATTAGTAAATTAACAGTTCACATAAGCTTCTAAGCGCATATGGGAATTTTGCTATTGGGTCATATGACACCCCAGGCCGCACAGAAAGCTTCATTGCTTTTAGCAGGTGTTATTTCAGTATGGCTAACTCAATAAAATAACAGCCACTGGGATGCTGTCTAGCAGCAAAATCTCTCTTTTCTGAAAGTGAAAAACCCCTGATGTTTTGCCTTTTTCTTTCATTGCTTTACCTGGCCTCTGCAGTGTAGTGCTCTAAGTTATTTATATCTGGTCTTTATTGATCGCATTTAAAATCACATTGGAATGAATAAAGGTCCATACCTACATATAATATTCTGTTTATGCTGCTTCCGGTAATGCTGTTTGTCTTATGTATTATGATGTATTATCTGTACTGATTGTCAATCCACATTCAAACTATTTATATATATTTTTAGAGCACAATAATTGAATAGATAAAACTGCACACTGTATATGAAGGTAAACGGGACTTACTGCCTTTAAATCAGAAAACTCATAGTTATGAGGTCTTTAAGACAACATCCTGTTTCATTCATTAAAGTTAGATTACATACAACAGTGTGTAAGTCACAAACTTCCTGTTGGCCAGAGAAACCAAATAAGGGCATCATCCCCATTGCTGAGTTAATTGGTTTGATTCTTAGAGGGCTAAATCTTGCAGCATTCACTGTGTGTTGCATGAAAAGAAAAGCAACTCTAGATAGCACTAGTCTGCTGTGTGTAGGATTAGACAACATCACAATTCGTTGGTGATGGTAAAGTCTATGTAGTAAGCATGCCAGTAATGGGACATGTTACCACATAATTACGTTACCACTTAACATAAGCAGATCATGTACCTGGCTGCATTACAACAATAGCCTAAACAATGGCTAACTATTCACAATATGTATCATTATAAAGGTATAACACTACAGCTTTGATATTTTTTTACCATTAAAAAGTACACACCATAACCTGCAATAAAAACAAATATCTGTTTTTAAACAACTATCCATAAACACCAAAAATGTCCATGAGGGCTTTTAGTCCAAAGGTTTGCAACTTTAAGAAACATTGATGAATCACAATTATGTTACATTTGTGTCGGGGGAATTATTAATAAATTATTATTAATAAATCTTTGATACAATAGGTGGGAAATGCAAAGTGTAGGCAAATAAACATTTAGTGGGATTACTTTTACATCGAATAAATGTACATACAATTTTCTAACTTTTTTCTTTATGATTTAAAGAAATGCGCAGAAATGGTCTTAAAACAAAGCAATCTGAAACTGTGTATTTCCAAAAGAGACAAATAGTACACTAGTAATAGTATGTCAATATAATGCTAAGGGTTCATGAACTGCAAACATTTCACACACTCAGAAAATCCATCAGAAATAATACACCACCCAGGCACCTTTGGCATGTATTATTTTCACTATAATTTAAGCTTTGTAATGTAACCCAATACTATTTCAAAAAGAAAGTAAACAAACTGAGATGTAACCTGAGTGTCCATGCACTGACAGTAGCCTCTGGGTGTAAAGAGCATTTTATTTATGGCACAGTCCTCTAGCTCTATACATTGGCTTTTGTACAATATTTCTTGTGTTTTTCTTTTTATATTAAATATTATAATTTTGCAGGTTGCATTTTCTAGTGAAGCATTCTCATGTGTTTTCATTATGTATTCTCCACATGGTCAGGACTGTGTAATATGGGGGAGGAATCCCATGTGTCTTCAAGAGACGGTTGGCAAACAAAGGAAGCAGAGCCAATAATGCTCCACTGGATATGTGGCTATATCAGCCCACTAAGAAGCATCCTGCCCAGAATAAGCAAAAATTGATGCTGGAATTCTGTCTGAGAAGTGAATCAATATATAGCAGCAGAGCTATGGTTACAGTCATCCTGAAAAGCAAGGTCAATCTTAAACGTGAGTTTTGTAGAAAATTTAAATTTTCAACAGAAAATGAGAATACGTTGCAGAATGAGAGAGAAGGTAAAAACAGAGAGAGAGAGAGAGAGAGAAAGAGAGAGAGAGAGAGAGAGCATAAGCAAATAGACACTTTTTTTCAGGAAAACCTGCCAGAAATTACATTTGGTCAAGCAAATGTACCATTACATTTTGGTAAATGGTCAAATTAAGTTCAGGATATTCTAAATAAAGTATAAAGCAGTTTGACATCCTCAGGCGATGCATTTAACATGGGTCACAAAATAACGTGTAAGTGCCATTTATTATCACATAATACTGTATAAATAAATGAAACAAATCTTTAAGTTTTAGCTTGGATCGCTCCATTTAATTACTGTTTTTTATGTATCTTACATCAATAAATGCAGGGTACCTAAATAAATGTGTGCATTGAATATGAATAATGACATGTCAAAACACAGTGATAATCATTATATATGATTTATAGATATTACAACAGGCAAATTGTGTAATATGTCTGTGATATATAACATAGTAGGGAATTATCTGCAGTGGGCCATGGGCTGTGTTGGGCTGATGTAGATCACAGGCTTTTCCTGAGTCACAGTCCAATCCTACTGGGAAACACAATGCGGTATAACTCCCTGGTTGTTGTGTAGAAATTAAATTAGAATCTTATTGAACACCTACAACAGTGTAGGCAACTACAGTGTGACTACTCATCTCTGAGAGTAAGAGATGTGGGTTTGAGTCGTGCATGTGGGCGAAGTAGGAATCCCTGCTTTTACAAACCGAAATAATTCAAACACTAATGTAATGTTAACATGAATAGAAGACTTACAATGCTTTAGTTTTAATAGTTTTTTATTACTGTGAACTGTTTCAACAAAAATTCAGATATTGTTTGAACAGAAATATTTATTAAAATATTTAAAATAGTCTGGGTAATAGTTTTATTCATGGTTTTCTTGTATAAGGGAATATCGCGGTTCATACTGAATCAGATTGTTTCTGAAATAGGTATTTCCATATGACATCTGTCATTTTGGCATTGATCTTCATCAAGGCAATTTAATTGTATTTACATTTATGCATTTGGCAGATGTTTTTATCCAAAGCGACTTACAGTACATTCGAGATATGAATTTTTCAATGTGTGTTGAAAAAGAGAATCAAAACCACAGTGTGTTCCTGAGAATCAAAACCACAACCTTTGTGCTGCCAACGCAATGCTCTACCAATTCATTTATTCACAGGGAACAATTTTTGGTGCCTGTAAAACTTACCCTGGCTCACAGTTCCATACTGTTTCAAAACTTTTCAGACTGATGGCTCTTCAGATCCCATGGCCTTATGGGATGGCAAAATGTGCACTTGTACACAGAATCTAAGTGGATACATCATCATATATATCATTATATTGTTGACTTGCTGTATTATAAAAAAACATACTTTAAACATTTATTTGAACATTCTTCTTATTTAAAATTCTGCTTTGCATACAGTGTAGCATGGATGTACGTATCATTTTGTGTCTATGGTGGTTAAGGACCTGCTTTATCATCAGTTTTTTTACCAACAGTTTTAGTAGCAGTAGAAAGCAATAGAAATGACAAGGAGATTCATGCTTCTACCTCCTCACCAGCAGAAAGCACCAGGACGTGATGACATTCAGATCCGCTGAGAATTAAACCGAGGTTGTCCCCCAAACACCCTCCCTGCGGGACACGTGCGCAAGAGTGCAAAGACACACGCGGGCTGATCTGGGGGCAGAGAGTGCAGGAGACAGAGGAGACAGAGATTAATTATGTTCAAATGGCCATGCATAACTCACATCTGCTGCACGTAAAGATCCTGGGGCACGAGCTGGAAACAATGAGCCTGTTACAGACTATTAGACATGTCCCCACCCTCCCCTCTGTTTTATTCATGTAGGAGTCCCTGAATCATGCCGGATGACCACCCGGCAGCCACCAACCCCCAACAATGCTTCTGATTAAGCCCTCTTGTTCAAATAAAACTTGAACTAGATTTTTACTTTTTCTGAAAAATATGTGAGTAATGTTTGGCTGCGCAAAACGTGGGGCCAGATGCTACGTGTTTTGGGTGGTTGCTAGGGTGTTGCTATATGGTATTTTGAGTATTGTATGGACTTGCTTACTCTGTCACCTCTGTCATTTCTGTAATATTCAGATCCTTAGACATCGCTTGAGTTTCTATATACATCAGTGTAAGTCTATGGGAATTCATGCTTATATTTTCGTTTGCCTGGTAATAATCCTATAGTTTAGAAAAGTGAACCTCTCTTTAACAAGCCTTATGATTTGGGTATCATTCATGTTTGTGACATAAATGGTGGGGGAAAATTATGTACTAAATTTTATTACAGTTTAGAGATTTAAAATAAAAACCTTAATACTCAGTGATGCTACAATCAGTGATGCAACATGCAAACATAATGATCCACTATATTGCTATTATACATAATAGAATTTTCTCATTAAACTTCTTTACTGTTCTCCATTTTTTCTTGGTGACTTTGTAGATATGGTCTATGTCTCAAGTGAAGTGTGTACATACACACATTTAAACACACACGTCCACAGAAAGGGCAGAAGTGTCGGACAAATGGCAACAAAAAGGCAGGGCACTGCTGTAAAGTTTCACGGGGCTTAATGTTTATCTGGCAATGTCCTTTAGAATCCAAAGGGACATTTTGCCCTAAGCAGAATCTGTCTTATGACACTGTGGAGATATAAGCAAAATAAATTAACATCCAGTTGGGATTCATAGCATGCTAATTATGACCCCTTCTGTTGGCCTGCTGGAAAGTTCCACATCAAAATAATGGCAAACATAACAGTTTGAAGTAAATATTTTGTCATTTGTAGACAGACAGACAGACAGTCAGACAGAAAAAGAAAAGAATAGACAGAAAGAAAGAAAGAAAGAAAGAAAGAAAGAACAATATCACATGTTTGCACTTTATAATTTTAACCTTCCACTTTAAATCTTCATAATTTTCAAATCAATTTTTAATCATGAGAACAAGCCAGGACAAAACGCTTAAGATGCCCTTTATGTAAATGATATCACCCATGTGGCTCACGTCGGGAGGTGTAAGAATCCCGCCCAGCCCCGACAGAGCCATGAAGATGACAACCAGAGCAATAACACTGGACCTCATCTTAATTACCCAGCTGCCAACATCACTCAACATTAAGTACCTGTGTGAATCAGGGCTGGGTACTGATAGATTTTACAGTGGTGTAACAACCAGCACAACACCATCATTACTCCTAGAGGAGGAAAATGGTTTAAAGCTGAAAGCTGTCAACAAACAGTGCTAATTAAGCCTGTGGGAACTCAAAGAGCAGCGTAAGCCTCTGTGCTTCGGCCCTGTGCGGTGCGCTAGATGCTTGTCAGAAAATCACGCTGATTGTATATTAAATAAGAGGCCCTGGGGCTGAGGGTAGATAGGAAGAGAGGAAGGGAAGAAATTAGGTTGGAATCCCAACAGGCCTGTGATATTCAAATGAATGCTGCAGGATAAGCATATGAAAGTCTACCCTTCCTGGAAAAGACAACAAGGTTTCTAAAAACAAGAGTCATTTTATTTTCTCGGTCTTAAAGGAACATTTTCAGAAATTAAAAATTTGGCATTTGTAAATATGAGTGCTGTTTTTCCATAAAACACCAAAACACATTTTGAAAACTTTACGCAAAAATTATTATAAACACAATAAAAGCGGTTTTCTCTGCTGCAGCTCTCAACTCTCAGTTCTCTGTTCTGCATATCATACTGGTGCATCTGCGTTTAGTTACAAATGTGAGATCCAACGTCATTTAGTATCAAATTCAATGATGTCATACTCAGCATCACCATTTTTTTAAACTGAATGTGAATGCTTCAGTGGAGGGGGGTTTTAGTGAATTACAATTAAATATTTATCTGAAATGGACGGAATACCATGCAACGTCATATGAACAAATCTTATTGTGATTTTAAGATGTTTGTTTGTCTTTTTTGAAGCTTGACATGATTCATTCATTCTCACCATGAACAGTCATTGTATGAAAAAGACCCGTGTGAAGATTCTTTAAATATTCTCCATGTGTTCCACAGAAAAAAACAGGTTTTAAATTTATCGATAAACCATGTATCATGTATCATCTTGTTATTTTCTAGAGAAACATTGAAATACAAGATCACATGATCAGGCTTTGGCTTTGTGCCTTGCTGAGTTTTAATGAGAGAAGGATTGAGAAAGCAAGACGTCTATTTCCATGGAGACCAGAGAGATCTACAACATTGCCCTTTCTCTGAGCAACCCTCAAGGCTATACTTTCTACCTCTGAATGAAGCCGTGATCCTGGCACACAAAACGTCAGCATTAAAACACTGCACACTACAGACATGAGCTTACACACGGACCAGTGCATGAACGACTGGAAATGGCTATTGTGAAAACTTGAAAATGAAAAACATGAAAGTACATATGATCCAGTAATAGTAAATATGAGGTATGAGTTGGTTTACTTGCACAGTTCTTGTGTCTCAGAATTAAACAGCTACAGCTATCTAGATATTAGCATTCGCCTCTGCACGTATACCAAACCTGATCCATTTAAGTAAAATTCAGAGCTATTGCAACTTTTGGCCCTAAAGGCCAAAAATATAATTGACAATTTCACACACATGTGAAGATGAGCCGTTTGCTTAGAACATATGTGTGAATGTCTGTTAAATATGCATCAGCTCCTTTTATGACACATGCCCCTCTTTCTCCACCCACTGTATGGTGGCTTTTGTCTTCACCCTTGGAAGGCGGGGTACGTTGCCATGGCAACTATTGCAACAGAAGGCTGAGGGGTTTGACTTCCTCATGACCTTCACAGAAGGGGGTGACTGTCCCTGAAATGGATCCAGAGCTCTCCTTTGTGTGGAAAGTGTTAATCAAGAGGAAAAAATGATCAAACTGTTCCGAGCTTCTTTGGATTGCAACCAACTGTAATCATAGTCTGTTATTATTAAAGGTGGCATGAGACTGGCCACTAACCACGAGGAGTGCATGCATGGGCCTGCTTGCATTGGGCTTACATTTAAATTAACTATCAAAGGGAAATATTTGCTGTGTGTGTAGCTCTAATACAGGCTTATCATATATTTGTTGAGGAAATACTTGTTTATCTGATTCATCAGTATGCAAACAAAGCAATTATGCTTCCTGATGACACATGGAGAAAGAGCCAATTGATCATCATTATAGTGGTACAGAGAACAAGCATTGCTAAGACTGTTGAGCAATACTACATTTTGGCATGTAACTGGTACCACATCCATAATGCTACAAACATAATGAGCATGAAGAGATTACATGGGGTGACTTTTTGAGGAAAGATGTTATATTTTTATAGATCATAAAATGGGCAAATAAAATCATTTACATGCATTTATACAATATTTAGGGACTAAAATGTGCTAGTATTTAGACAATCTAATAACCATCTAGCAACCTCCTAGAACACCATCAGCAAAAACTGAAAATGTAAAAATCTACTTAGAATCTACTATTAGTAACGCATATACAAATGTGTTGATGTGTGCTCAAAATAATAGTGTTGTTGATTAAATGTTTAACTTCATCTTCAAGGTTGTTTAGGTATGTGTCATCCCTACCAAGCAAGAGGGGGTGGAAGAGGTGTTTTTTGAGGTGAACATCATACTACAGCCAAACAAATTATTCTTCATGAGTCACAAGATGTTCACTGTTCAATTACAAAGATGTCAAGGTAGCCAACAAAGCCTGACAGCAGGCAAGAACATGCACAGCACATCTCCAGCATTAAATACCTGAAAAGATACAAAGATACCTTTAGAAGTTTCTCTGTGAATACTGCTACCACATCTTCACTCCCACTACAGTTTTTGTGCTCAGGTGCTTATACAAGACAGAAGGTAGGACGCTTAGAAAATGACTAGAACTGCTAAAAGAAAGTTGGAGAACTCAAAGAAATGTTTCATAGCTTTTAAGGTGTGTATTGTGTGTAAAATTTCCCCCTTATCAATCCCTTGATCTACCCATCCATCCATCCGACTACACTGTCTCAAAGGCTGTTCAAGTGTACTGACTAACCTTATAGCTGATGTTCTAAATGTAAAAAT
>JAZGTJ010020425.1:0-10399 GCA_036877575.1 Botia almorhae
CCGGTGCGTTTGTCGACCCCAGAGGGTTAACACACTTTTTCTGTTTATTGGGTCACATCTTGGGTGACTTGGGTCACACGGATTTCTCTGCCTCCGCCATTATTATTTGTGCTCCGCTCTGTCTATGAGGCGCTGAACTCTGCTAGCATCAGTGCGCGAGAGAGACAGAGTGTGTTCACTCCGCTCCGCCTCAACTAAACGTTGTTTTAATAATCAAATGTCTCCGCGTCGCGCGACACAACGAAACGATTATGAAATTCGTCGCCAACTCTTTTAGTAATCGATTTTTATCGATTTAATCGATTCGTTGTTGCAGCCCTAAATCAGAGGAAGGTTAAGTTTAAAATGAAAACGTTTAAATGTAATATATTTTTCTCCTGGTCCTTATTTTAATTGGGTCATAAAAATATAAATAATTATCGATATCGACCGATATGAAACACTGATATCGCGATACAGTTTTCAGCCATATCGCCCAGCCCTAGTGGTGTGCTATGACTTTTATAAGCGATCGCTTGTACAATGTTTTTAGGGCGTACGAAAAAGTAGGCAAAAACATTCCATAGACTTAACATTGGGCTAGAATGTTGTAGAGACTTGGGGGTGAGCTCATATCGCTCGGCTTAGTAAGCTGCAACAAATGGTAACATTTCAACTTCATAACCACGCCCTAGCAACCAGTGACAGTACGCTAGCAACCACCCCATTTACTTCCATTGAAAAAGGTGAGGCATCAGAACATCGTAGAGACAAGCTGGTGGCCTCTTTTGACTCAGACTGGCAAGTAGTCTTTAATTATTACCATGGAAACTATCCAGCCATGCCTAGCAACCATTTGGAGCAGCCTAACAACCAATTACGGCTTTAGCCATCATTTTTATGCTGATGACATTCAAAGTGTTTGCATGCAGGATATAAAAACGTGGCTTAACTCTAATTTTCTGAAACTTAATTTGGATAAAACTGAATCATTGTTATTGATACCCCATTACTTACCACCAAAGTTCATGCCAACTTTACTTGCAATATGTCTGGCACTCTAATTGCTCCATCTTGTATTGTTATGTTAGACTCCTTTCTTTCATTTCAGTCTCACAAATTGTTCAGCTCTGTCCTTTCATCAGTGCCAATGATGCACAAACTCATCCATGCTTTTGTTTCATCTCGTCTCAATTACTGTAATGCCCTTTTTATTGGCTTACCAGCTACCGGCATTGCTAAATTACAATATATTCTAAATTTAGCCGCTCGTATTCTCACTCGCACTAAGCGTTAGGCCCACATCACCCCCATTCTAGCTGATCTGCATTGTCTACCAGTGGCCTGGTATTAAGTTTAAAATTATCCTGCTTGCTTTTAAAGCTTTAAAAAGTCTGGCTCCCCACTAGGGCTGCACGATATTGGGAAAAAATTACATTGCGATATATTTTTTTTCCTGCGATATATATTGTGATGTGTACAAATTCATTTATGTTCATCAGGTGTTTTGAACTGCTTAAAAAACAAATAATAATTCAAGAATAATTGGGGTAATTTTGTAAGCATTTTCAAAGAATAAAAAAAAATACTTTTTAAAGCTTATTTTGGGTTGTTTCATAAACAGTTTTGACTTATTCACTGTCAATTCAGGCAAATCAAGGCTCTAATATGTTATGAAATTAATAATGAATGTTGCTTTTACCCTGCATGAAAGTTTCCAGCTCTGGGATGGCAATTTGAGAAAAATAAGTGCGTGACGGCATAACATAACGCTTGTCAAGCGAGCGGATCATGTTTGTAAAACCTTGCTTGGTAACCGTGTTTATTGGTACCATGTCTTTCGCAAGGTAAATGTAATCGCATCAGTGACAACTTTCTGTCGCTTAGAGCCCTTCTCGTAAGGCGTCACACTGGCAAACGCATCCGAAATAGTTTTTTGCTTTGGACGGCAATCTGATCTGGCTTTGCATTCGTCATATAGTGCTTTGTGGTGCCGACTTAAATGTTCAAACAAATTCGTAGTATTTTCGTGAGTTGTGGCAGCAACTGCCAGGCACTCCCGACAAAGCACCTGTTTTTGGTCTGCATCGTCCTTTTTGTATCCAAAATACTTCCATATGACCGACGTTGCGTTTCTTTTTGCGACCAAATCTTCCATTTCGGTGCTTTTCTCCCGTCCCGCGCTCATTTCGACATGCGCACGCAGAGACTGCATGCATGAAGTAGGTGAAGCAACGTGTGCTTTGTAGTTTTTAAAGAACCCTTAAATATGAGTTAATTACTTTATATTAGACAAATATAGATCCGTGAATAGAAAGTTTAGAAATATAGAAAGTAAATTTTTAAATCAGACACACATAATTTTTATATATTTTTTGCCCTGCATCGTGACTGCCGCGATGTGACTACCGCACATGCGTACATCGCAGTGACGATGCTGAAACGATGTATTGTGCAGCCCTACTCCCCACTATCCTCTGATTCTCGCCTTATCGCCGTTCTTTGCTAGCGCCTCTTTAATTAGGGGGCAGATCATTTATTGTTGTTGCCCCTAATTATGGAACTCTTCCCAGATTGCTCCGTCTTGCAATTTAAATTGTCTGAATTTAAATCGCTGCTCAAAACTCATTTGTTTTCAGAATGTTATCTTTCTTAAGTTAACTTCTGTTTATTCTGTTTTATGTTGTCTTTATCCATATATTACTCTCTGGATGTCTGATGTTCTTTTTACTTAACATCAAACAATAATACAGAATTTCTAATGTTTATTGTAAAGAGTCCTTAAGCTCTGAAATGGCGCTATATAAATAACTTTATTAATAGTAATATTTATTATTTATTTATGTAAGACAATTGTAAAGTTCATAACACCTCCTCACGCAAGTCTTTCAAGAGGCCAGTTTCCAGAAATTTTCAGGCAATTGTGTCATACCAAACTTTTGGTATCAGACCAAACAGTTTTACACAAGAACAGCTCCACCTTGTGCTGGTTTGTTAGGAGCAAGCAGCTGGTAATGAAGCTACATTAACAAAACCTGGTGTAGCTTTATAGTCTTGCATTTCCCATCTGTTTAATACAGTTACGTCAATTATTACCATTACATGTATGGTAAGACACTACCTTTTAATGTAATGTTTCTGTTAATTGTACAGTACTGCTTAGGGTTGGGACAATACACTTATTTCCAGATTTAATTCTATCCCGATACTTGTGAATGATTTAGTATATATTGCGATAATTGAGAATTTCGATTTTATAGCTATTGGGATTTAATATTACAATTAGATTTTTGGTTTGATTTAAACACTAGACAATAGTGTTGTCAAAAATAAAATAATATAACGGTAATATATAAAACAGTACCAATACTCTTTTCCCGAAGCATCGATACACTGTTAGCAGCCTAGCTTTGGTGTTTTCACTTTCACCCTTCTCTTCAACAGAGAGTTGACACACAGCACACGTAACCACAGTGCCTGTCTCGTCTCATTTGCTCCGGTTAAATAGCGTTAGTGAGTAAGATGCGAGCGTGGGGACGCGACCAGCTTTGGCTGGTAAAGAACACAGCAGAAGTGCTGTCTGCAGATATTTTAGAGTTGAGGCAAATGAACACGGAAACACTTGATATATTTATCTTTAAATAAAAAAAAAAAACTAAAATTTTACACCCTTAACGTTGTGGCAGTTTTTTCCCTGTGGTATGGAAAATGGTATCGATATCAATATTTGTCAAGGTATCGTATCGAAGTTCAAATATCGTATCGTGACAACACTACTAGACAATGGATAAAAGGTTGATCATACGCTTAATGAGGCTATAATGAGTCATTAACAACAATGCATTACATCTTTCTGGTAAAGAAATATTTCAGAAGTATACACATACACTGTGTCTATTTTAAACTGCTTTTTAAAAAAGGGCCCACATACATGTAAAAGTATAATATATATATATATATATATATATATATTATATATATATAAAATGTGTAATAAAATGAATAGAAAAAAATGCTTTCTTAAAAATGCTGTTAAGCTGCTCTATTAAATAACAATAAATAAATAGTTTCTGAAAATTTTACATTTAAAACTGTCTATGCATCACTGGTAAGAGCAACTCTAACATACTGTGGCTTCAAAGTATAGATCATATTTCGAAAACTTGCATTGTACACAACACTATACAGACAAGCGCTCGTTAATGTACTCGCATCCAAAGTCTGTTTGTTTGCTGCAGGCTGTTTGGTGCTCAGCTCAGCATTCAATTCTGGATGGTGTCGAGCAAGGTGGGCACTGAAGTTAGTTGTATTGCCACAATATGCTCTTTACATTTACATGTAGGCATTTACCAAATGCTTTTATCCAAAGCGATCTAACAGGCGAGAAAAACAATGAAGCAAAAAATCATGAGGAGGCAGTAACATCTGCTGTGTGCGGTTACACTTTTACCAAGATTCCAAAAATTTGTTTGCTTGATATAGGCTACATGTAGAGAGAGAGGAGGAAGGGTTAGTAGGTTTTTTATATAATTATTCATACTTGTGTCAGGTATTCATAAAAGAGGTAGGTTTTTAGTCGTTTCTTAAATGTAGTGATGCAGCAGACCAAACAGAGTTTGGAAGATCATTCAACCAGCGAGAGATGATGATGAACCTGCGTGCAAGTTGGTATTTACAAGGCAACATTCATTTGCTCACCGTAGTGATCTGTAAAGGGTGTAGATGTGTACGAGTTTAAGGTAAATTGGTGCAGAGCCAGTGATGGTTTTGGATTAAATATTTAAATTTGATGCGTGTGGCAACTGGTAACCAGTGAATGGAAATGATGAGGTTTGTGACATGGGCTCTTTTAGGCTCTTTGAAGACCAGTCGTGCATTTCAGTAAGTGCACGCAACCAGTGTATGACTGAGTTTGCATACCGTTTTAGTCATGTTTAGCGCTGCTTTTTCCCAGCAATGTGTAAAATCCAAAGTGTTTTCACACAGTGGATTTAAAACACGAGGGTGCGGACAGAATTCACAGAGATGTTTGTCTGCAATGGTTTTGCTTTCTTGCAATACAAATAACAAATACATTTTGCCCTCTACTTCAATAAAAGTGGCAACTTCATTTCAATTCCTCTAAGGGAAAGTAAAATTAAATATAAATTAAAATGATTCTGGGATAAAACAATAGTTTTAAAATCATTTTTTAAAATAGCATTAGTTAAGTGAATCAAATTTTTTTTCTCACTCCAAGTACTGCTGCAGTCCATGCAGTGTTGCCATTCCTCCACTGGTCCAAACGGTGCAGTATTGTCTCAACTTTTACAGTTAGCCACGGCTATGTGCTACTGATACTAGGGCTGCTCAATAGTTGTAACAGGCACTTATTTTACTCGAAATATAAAGTCATTAAAAGTTACACTTCAACAGGTTTTTTACACATTCACAGTCATAATTTAAAAAAATAAACTAGCTATTCCAAGAACATGCCTGTTAAAACAAACAAAACATCAAACTTTAGTGTGTTGTTAAAAGTGGAAACGGACATTCACAAAATGTTGTTTTGGGTAGTTCTATTAGGAGTTTATATAAATGATACATTTACTTCACCTGATGAGATTTAAACAAGTGGCGACAGGTGGGGGGCCAAGGAACATAAATTGGTCCTTAACAAAACAGCTGCAGTTTCTTTCATTTTGTTGTGACAATAACGCTCATGTATGTTAATATTTATATAAAGACCTTTCTGGTAGGGTTGCACAGTACATCATTTCAGAATCAACATTGCAATGTGCACATCCACGATAGTCAAATAAGGACCAGGACCCACAGTTAAGAACGCATATGATTTGCAGATTAATTGCAAAATTTAACCACCATAGAGTGAAAGCTTATATAATCAGCCTGTTTTATGCAGGGCTCAAACTGAAGGGGGAATGCAGGGGGATGGCATCCTTTTTGTTAAGGAAAAAAAATTTGGTTGATGATAAAAAGCTTTTGACATTCTTTAAAACTAAGCAAACAGAAGATGTGATATTTATTTAATTGGTGTTTAAAGACTTTCCTCCAACATAATGTTGTGTATGCGTCATTTAAAATCCACTTATTAAAGCAATAAACTGTGTTTAATAGAGAATTGATAGCAAGGTAAGAAGAAAAAATTCTATGGAAATCAGTGGCTAACAGCAACTGTTTGGTTACCTACATTCTTTAGAATGTCTTTGTGTTCAGGAGAAGAAAGAAACTAATAAGTGTTTGGAACAACATGAGGCTGAGTAAATGATTTTGGGGTGAATTATCTCTAAATATTTTTAAGACTGTCGCATGTTTAAATGTATGCGTTTTGTTTTAATGGCTCCAAGTTCATTTAAATTCATTTTAAAATGTGTTTTAAAATAGACAGATTTTGTAAGCATTTTGTAAGTTCAGCTACAGGACCCCAGCCCCACCAGAGAAATACCACACCATCCCTCCTAAATTTTTTACAATTCAAGTATTCAATCACCTTTAGCTAAATACTGTTAGACTCACCTGATAAACACAGCACTGTTTGTTTTGTTTGTATCATTGTTCTATTTGCTGTGGCAAACAATTAAAATTGTACTAATTGCTATTTAATCAAATGTCAAGGAAGTTGTCATTTTGTTGTCAACTTCCTTGATTGTAAACGAATGACAACAGTGAGCCAGGGCATTAGATATGCCATGTAAGAACCACGGTACATAGTGTTAATGGTATATCACGGCTCTTCGGTTCAGTTGTAAATATCGTTACACCCCTAGTTAATAAAATCTTGAATGCACCAAATTAGTGCTGAGTTGAATTAAATCAACAGACAATGTGCTCTTCAAGACTATGTAATTATCTTGTGTATACATTTAGATTATTATTGTTTATATTGATATATTATAACAAATTAAAAGATCTATACAACACATTTTTTATGTTCTCATGATTAATTTAGTGTGCATTTTAAGGCTATCAGTGTTTCATATCGGTCGATATCGATAATTATTGATATTTTATGACCCAATTAAAATAAGGACCAGGAGAAAAATATTTTACATTTAAACGTTTTAATTTTAAACGTAACCTTTCTCTGATTTAGGGCTGCAACAACGAATCGATTAAATCGACAAAAATCGATTACTAAAAGAGTTGGCGACGAATTTCATAATCGATTCGTTGTAAGACATTTGATTATTAAAACAATGTTTAGTTGAGGCGGAGCGGAGTGAACACACTCTCGCGCACTGATGCTAGCAGAGTTCAGCGCCTCATAGACAGAGAGGAGCACAAATAATAAAACAAACGAGCGGAGGTAGAGGAAAGATACATGACGGAGGCAGAGAAATCCGTGCGACCCAAGTCACCCAAGGTGTGGGAGCATTTCACACAAAATGAACAGAAATTTTTTAAACATTTTTTTAAGTAATCCGTATATATTTTTTTCACTTGCGAGTGCAGTTATTACCGATGAGCAATTACCAGCTGATAATAAAGGATAAGAAAGGACATGCGTATACGGTAAGCAGTAGTAAAGCAGGGGTGGTATAGTTACTTTGCAATATGGCGCACTCAAACATGATACTGTTACATGATTGGCTGTTACTCCCTACGTTGCTAGGTTACCAGAGAGCAAGTGCCTTTGTTAATGCAACCAAACTTGCTTCGCAACCTCTGATTTCTTCCGATGAAGAATAAAAAATATCGAACGTTTTATTGAACACATTTTTTATTGATATCGAGCACGTGTCTATCGCGATACATATCGTTATCGTTTTATCGCCCAGCCCTAGGCTATCATAACACAATTTTTACAATGCAGTGTAAATTGCGAAAATTGTTGATAGTTATGTGAGTGCATGTGTGAAAATACGCAGGTATTTCGATCTGAAGTGGAGAGCGATGCACAGATGGAGAAAGCTGATATGCTGTTATGAGATGCTATGACACAGACTGAATTATGTTCTATATTATTCTATATTATAAGTTCATAGAAATTTTAGTTCAGTTAGAGCCAAATATTTGTATTGATGATTGTAATTTGGTTGTTTTATACGATTGTTGTTATTTGTGTTTTGGAAATGTTTTTGATTGATGTTTTGTCTCCTTTACAATATTCTTAGTCTTTCCAATATTTAAAAATAATGTCTTTTTTTATTTAGGCTACTTATTCATTTCGGGCTGCCAAAATCTGAAGAGTGCCTGCCCGAAGGGCTACCAGGGATTTTGAAATTTTGCGAGCCCTGATAATAAATTATTATAATTGGTTATTTATGTGGAAGAAGGGACACCTAAATTTGTCCTCCTAACTGTTTTGATAGATACTTTTGATACTTTTGCTAGAAGCAAATACTGCTGCATTATTGGAATTTCAATTCTAAATAACGAGAGGATCTTTTACATTTACATTTACATTTTATCCATTTGTAAGACGCTTTTATCCAAAGCGACTTACAAATGAGGACAAGGAAGCAACTTCAGTTACAATAAGAGGCAACAGTAAATAAGTGCTATAGACAGGTCTCAGGTATTTCAACACAGTATAAGAAGGTTTTTTTTTAAGAAGTAGAAGTGGCGGTGTGTTAGTAAATTAGTCAAGGAAGTGAAGACGAAAAAGATGAGTTTTTAGTTGTTTCTTGAAAATGGCTAATGACTTAGCCATTCTGATATGGAGTTCATTCCACCAACCGGGCAGAGTAAAATAAAGAGTCCGGGAAAGTGATTTCTTCCCTCTTTGGAATGGAAGCACAAGGCGACGTTCGTTAGCTGAACGCAAATTTCTGGTGGGCACATAAGTGCGCAGAAGTAAGAGCAGGTAGAGAGGTGCGGATCCAGTAGTCACCTTAAAGGCAAACATCAGAGCCTTGAATCTGATGCGAGCAGCTATTGGCAGCCAGTGCAACTGGATGAACAGTGGCATGACGTGTGCTCTTTTAGGCTCGTTAAAGACCACTCTAGCTGCTGCATTCTGAATCAACTGCAGGGGCTTGATAGAACAAGCTGGAAGCCCTGCGAGGAGAGCATTGCAGTAGTCCAGTCTGGAGAGAACCAGAGCCTGAACGAGGAGTTGTGCTGCGTGATAGGAAAGGTCTGACCTTCCAGATGTTGTTGTTAGAGGTCTCTGTTGTCTCATAAACACCAGCTATACCCTGCAGATCCTGTTGAAAAAATCAAGGTGGGATTTTGATGTTGACCTGTGAATGCAGATATCACGGCTAGATTGTGTTTTCAATGTTGTGAACATTATCCGGATACAGGTTGATACATGTTCCCCTTAGGACTGCATTGACATGGCAATACTTAACCAGATTGGAGTTTATAATCTGTTTAATCTGTTTTCAGTCACTTCAGACAAAATGTGTTTATATTAAAATTTAACCAAGACAAGTATCAAAAAGGCGTATAATAAATGATATATTTGTGCTGTCATTCCTACAGACCAAACCTGAGCATGTCCACTTTAACCACATGATTAAATGTCAGACTGGAGAGTGCAGAGGAAAATAAAGGAAGAATGTCTTTGTATGGCACACAATGTTTGGGACAATGCACAGAAAGAAATCTATGTAGCGTTAACACTGAAGGCTGTATGTTACTGATTGTGTCCTGAAAGATATATATGGACTCAAAAAATCAGGGCTTTTAAAATATGCCCTCCAGCATCTTCTGTGTGCTCTCTGTCAAAACATCTCTGCTGCTGTGGCTAGTGTGTGTGCTATAAAACAATGGGGCTGGAACAGAGTGATGTTCTGAATTACACACGTCTGTGGGGCTTGTAGTGCACACACATACACACACACACTTCAGATGTTTTAAACACTATTCAGCATTTCCGCATTATATTCTCTGAATGCTGTATACACTATATACAGATAAAGCAGCAGAAGGTACCTCTGTGTGTGTGTTCACATTGTGACCAGGCTGCCCACAGGCTGATGGGAAATACATTAAGGATTTATGTCCTTTTTTTTTTAGGAGAATACTGTCAGATACTCTTAGATTGGTTTATTTGGCTGTCGTATTTTTCTTAAGTACAACTATCTCCCAGATCCATATTGCAGTCCAGAGTCCAAACACAGCCATTTTGTGAAACATTTTGTTCTGCTGGCCATAAAACTGTAATTTTTTTTAATTGCTGACAGTAACATCAAAGAAAAACTAAACTATTACAGAAAGTTATAATAAGGTATTTGCAAAATGAAGTTAACATTTATGATGTTATCTTATATAACATTTACAGTATATATGATAAACATTCCTTTTCCGAGGAAATCTGCTGGGTTTTCTAGGGATACCTGCTGGTGCGGATTCCACGCAAACCTGACTATGACCAATACATTACAACAACGTATACAGTAAACGTTCAAATGGATTGAGTCTAACATTTTTACCCAAACTTTGGGTAAAAAGTAGGGCTGGGCGATATGGC
>JAZGTJ010020426.1:0-10397 GCA_036877575.1 Botia almorhae
TTTTTTACTTGTGAATATAATTCATGTTTGTGGAACTCTAAGATTTATTTGTGGATCTCATTCTATTTATTTTGTGAATATGCTTTGTTTTTGTCAATCGCTTTACATTTATTTGTGGATCATAATGTATTTATTTGGAATTATGCAACAATTCTAACTCCATAGCAAGCACACAAAAATGGATATGAGGTTGTATCTTTGCAAGGCTTTGGTGTATTGACATGAAAATGGGTGTGCGTCATCACGGGCATGACCTGAGGGTGTATGCACAGTTTGTCACATCATCATCTACTGGTCCAGGGATATGAAAAATAGCTATTTTTATTTATAACTTAAAAATAGTTAAAACTGGTTTTAAATCATGAGGGTGGTTTCTTGAGTCATGTCGAGTCTAACGATATTTGATGTATCACTTTTAAGGCCCAGAAAGACAGTAAAGACATTGTTAAAATAGTCCATGTAACTACAGGGGTTCAACCTTAATTTAAAGTGACAAAAATGTTTTTTGTTCCACCAAAAATCAAATATAAGGACTTTATTCAGCAATTTCTTTATCATGTTAGTCTCTGACACGTGTTCACTGGAGCACCACAGTGCATGCGTGTGGCACTGACGAAGGAGCTGGCGTTCTGACATGGAACCCTTTCCTAACACTGGACACTAACACTGAAGAGAAGAAAATGTTGAATAAAGGGTATGAGGTAATAAAATATGATGTTTTTTTTTATTATTATTTTTTAACTGAACCATCTTCACAACAAAAGAGAATTGAACAGCCCATTTCCACATGAAAAGTATGAACATGTAATGAATTACTTGTATATTTAAAGTAGTTATTTCGTATTTAATTTCATGTGTAACCCTTTAATGTTATGCAGCTCCTCTATGGAGGGCAAGGAATCCGGGAGAACCTTTCTCAAAAAGCAGTGTTATCAGATTGTAGACAAAGCCTGGAAAAAATTATTGCATGACTGTTCATGAAAGGTTATGCACTTTGTTTGTACTTTATATAGTTTTGGTTTTATTTAGAAAATGCTAATTAAAATATCTATTCAAATTTACAGTAAGTTGGGTTTGATGTCTGTGGTTGTTTTTGTATATTATTTTTTTTTAATCTTTTTTTTCTTCTTGGGGAACAGAAGTTTGTACATTGGCTTTCCAGACTATTTTAGCTTGTGGATGGTTTGAATTCTCATTGAAATGCAAGCCTCAAATACAACCTAAAACAACAGAAAACATGTAGTTATTTAGAAGTAGAAACAACGCAGTCTAATAAATTATTAGGAAATGTTAAAAATACAATTAAAATGACAGTTTTTTCATGACAATGTTACAAAACAGCATTTCATATGCTCTATGCTTATGCTATGCTTCGTACATTACATTACATTAAAAAAAGCATTAAAGGTTTGTTAAATCTCAATAACATGCTTTTACATTGTATACCTGCACAGCATTCCAATAAAAGGAAAAAACACACTCTTGTAAGCAAAGTGTAAAGTAATGCTGTGAAAATCTTCCAAAAACGAGGTCTGGTAATGAGGTCTGAGCTTTAAGTTTTAGTTAGCAGCTTTTCGACTTTATAAAGTGCTTTTGTATCTTGAATAATATGTATCAATTTGTGCAGATGAACATTTAGCCACTTTGATTGATAAAAGTAATGATCTAAAAAATTATGCATGAGTTTGAATCATTTGCTGCTGTCCTTAGACACTCGATGTGGATGTTCACATTTAAGGTATGATGGGTCATCATAAATGTGAACATCCTGCATGTGATTTATTGAGGGACTTCCACTTGGCTACCTTCTCTGGTTCTTAAGTAGAAGATGCTGCAGTTTCTTATGTGCTGCCACTTTTCACTATCCAAAGTCTTTAACGTTGGCAGTCTGCTCTAACTTTTTTGACAACCCTAACAATTTGTGATCAAAAACATTTTTATGTAATGGAAAAAAACTGTACATTTAATATCATGATAATTCTGGACACAATATATAGTTATGGACACAACAAGCTTAAACTTACCTTTCTCTAAATGCCAGGTATTATAGTTCTGTGTGATAATTTTTTTTTTAATCCCTCTTTCTCCATGTGGTAGCAACCACCAACCTCATTACTCTGGGTTGAAATGTTTATCAGAGCAGTTAAAGTCAGGTATTTGATTTCTTTAATACATGAATCAAAATTAACTGCTGCTTTTTAGTGTGAAAGATGTAATATATCCAAATTAAAAGGAAAATGATTTATTAAAAAAAAGGAAAGGGAATTTGTCATTGCGCTTTCTATTCTGGCATGTTTTTGTGCATTGACATAATGTGATTGATTGCATTTTTCCACCTGCACTAGCTGGATGTCTGTTATGAGGTTGTTTTGAAGATCCATCATGGTGTAGCTCCCATACTTTGCTGAAGGGCCTAAAATGTCAAATTTCAACTAATATTTTAAACATTTTACCCATAAAAATTATTCACTGCAAAAGAACTGATGCAACTGATCTTTACCTGGCGAATCAGCTATCATATCGCCACCAATTATCACCCTATTCGCCTCACAGAGGTCCTTTACTAAATCCTCCTGTTCCTTCTTCCACTTATATATTATTAGTGGTTCCAGGTACAGTGCCTTGCAAAAGTATTCATACCCCTTAAACTTTTTCACATTTTGTCACCTTACAACCACAAACTTAAATGTATTTTATTGAGATTTCATGTGATAGACCAACACAAAGTAGCTCATAATTGTGAAGTGGAATGAAAGTGATATACGTTTTTCAAAATTTTAAGCAAATAAACATTTGAAAAGTGTGGCGTGCATTTGTATTCAGCCCCCTGTACTCTGATACCCCTAAGTAAATCCAGTGCAATCAATTGCCTTCAGAAGTCACCTAATTAGTTAGAGTCCACCGGTGTGTAATTTAGTCTCAGTATAAATACACCTGTTCTGTGAAGGCCTCGGTGGTTTGTTAGGGAAAAATGGGGATGCTTTTCTTCAGCAGGGACAGGGAAGCTGGTCAGAGTTAATGGGAAAATGCATGTACAGTGTTTCCCACAGGATTTTGTGAGACTGTGGTGGGTGGACCTCTGGGCCTCTAGGGGGTTCCGGGGGCATGCCCCCCGGAAGAAAACTTTGCACAATTTTAAGTTAAATGCATAAATCTGGGGCATTTTGAGATAAAAAATTAAGTGACTAGATCTATGAAAGAATTTTGTGGTTATGTAAACAATTTTGTCATCTAGTAGTAATTTAATCATTGGTTGCATAGATATGAATGATGTGTCCTCAAAATGCCCAGATGTAAGTTGTGTGTCCTCAAAATAACTCGATGCAGCCAAGTTCGTGGTTCCAGTTCACACGCGCGCCTGCGTATGTGCGTATGTGTAAAGCTCTCTCAACAAAATCCATGTCAGTCATTTCGCAACGAACAGACTGGCGGCCAGGCGGCAGAAGCCCCTCCCATGAAGCGAATTCGCGTCTGTTGTGAAGTGGTTTGCACGCGCGAATGGCGCGAGTAAACTCAAATGTTTAAGCGTTCAACTATGCGCGAATAGCGCGTTTTAACACAGAAAACACAGAGTTTAAAAATCTATATTTCGAGAAGTGTACAAAAATTTTCGGTTCAATTTGAAACTGTGGCGGGACAAATTAGACTGTGGCGGACCGCCACAATCTAGTTAACGAATGGGAAACACTGGATGTATATACAGGGCAATCCTGGAAGTAAACTTGTTGGAGGCTGCAAAAGACTTGAGACTTGGAAGGAGATTCACCTTCCAGCAAGACGATGACCCTAAACATACAGCCAAAGCTACAATGGAATGGTTTGGATCAAAGAATGTTCATGTGTTAGAATGGCCCAGTCAAAGTCCAGACCTAAATCCCATTGAGCATCTGTAGCAAGACTTGAAAATTGCTGTTTACAGATGCTCCCCATCCAATCTGGCTGAACTTAAGCTATTTTGCAAAGAAGAATGGGCAAAAATTTCAGTCTCTAGATGTGCAAAGCTGATAGAGACATACCCCAAAAGACTTGCAGCTGTAATTGCAGCGAAAGGTGGGTCTACAAACAACTGATGCAGGGGGGCTGAATAAAAAGGCACACCACACTTTTCAGATTTTTATTTGCTTAATTTTGAAAACCATGTATCATTTTCGATCCACTTTACAATTATGTCCTACTTTGTGTTGGTCTTACATAATCTCAATAAAAAACATTTAAGTTTGTGGTTGTAATGTGACAAAATGTGGAAAAGTTTAAGGGGTATAAATACTTTTGCAAGGCACTGTACATGCTGGCGTGCCTTCTGAATCTTCTGTTTTTGAACACAGTGGTGACAGACTAAGCAGGGTCGTATTTCACGTCCTAAATGTGTCAGGACGCCGGTTTGATCAGCCGGTTTTGTATTGTTTTCTGTCGGAGCACACAGTTGTTTGACAGCTCGACCATGTGCTCCGTTGTCCCTGTCAGCCCCTCCCTCTCGTGTGGTCCCAGCTGTTACGTTTCAGTCATTATCACTCTCACCTGTTCATCGCTAATTCTCCTCCCTTTATATTACCCTAGTGTTTCCCTTCTTTGTCAGACTGTCGTGGATATTCCCGTTTCCTGACAGAAACTCTAAGTCTTGTTTTTAAGTCTTAGTCTTGTCTGTTTGCCTTAGCTCTAGCTTTCTAGCTCTAGTCTTAGTAAAGCCAGCTATAACTGTTTTATCCCCTTCAGGATTTCAGTTTTGCTCCAGTCTGGCATTAGTTTAGTTTATGTTGTCTTGTCCAGTCCCAAGCTCCAGACCGTCCTTCCGTGTTGTTTGTTGTGTTTTATGTTCCAGCGCCCCTACTCACTGGTCTTCCCCCAGTCCTCCGTGGGGTTGCCTTCTGTCCCGGAGTCTGCCGTTGCCTGCTCACCTCATCGCTCTGCAGCCTTCCTCCGGGTTGCATCTCCGCGTCGTGGCCATTCCAGCCTCACTCCTGCCCTGTGTCGTCATCCTCCTGAGGTCCCGCCATCACCGCCTTTGTCTACGCCCACCTAAACATCATCATCCTCCTCCAAGCTGGGATTGTGACTGTTAAACCCGTCTCCTCAATTACTGTTATCAATAAACTCTCCTTGCTTGCATTTGGATTCTCTGTGTTTCTTCCAGATCCTGACAGAGTGTCACAGACTTCAAAAGACACATTTTCTTCACCCCCCTCCAATTCAAAGTAACCCCTTTTTGCTGGCCTTTCATCTATTAAAGGTGTTGAAGTAAATGGCTGTGAAGTAGTCATGCTGGAATCAACACCTGAGACATTTGTTGACTGCTCTGTCTATGTTCCTAGAAAGTTATAATATAAATTTTAATGTTTTCTTCTATTAAATAATTTGCAATACTACAGTTCCACAAATATGGACTATAAGTAATATATTTTATTTTTATATTTTATATTTTCAACTCAGGATGTGTAACACAATGAAACTTTAAAGCTTCTTATGAATATAACTGTACAGTTATGATTCTTTTTAATTATGATGAAACAGTGTATAATTATATAAAATATACTTTCGCTACGGTAATTAGGTCTCGGTGTGAAATGAGAGCTGTGTGCCCACAGATGTCTGAGTGGGTCGGTTTTGACAGCCTACATTTTTTAACATGAGACCTGAACATGATGGACTGTAAAAACAACATGCAAGTAAACAAAGTAAAATACTGTGATTATTCATTATGAATTTAACTGCCATTACGGTTTTAGTTTATACTTGACAGTTTGCACGACCTGATGTCTGAGGAAAGTTTTTGGCAAAGCCAGCATCATACTGCTGATTTACTGATTTGTTCTCAAAACGGTCAATGGTAAAATGTACTAAACATACGTGTAAATTAGCACTGACTTGACTGGGACGTTCACTAAAAATAAACTGAATCCATTCTTGTCTGACGTTGGGATCCTTTGACAGCGTATGCAAATCTGTTGTTTTTCCTGGCACATCATCTGTGTGGCATCACAATCTTCTTTCTATCACAATATTTATTGTAAACATCTACTCCTTCAGATCCACTTGCTGCTCGTCGACCGAACATCTGTGGGCGTGACAACAATGTGATGATGCAAAAATAGGTGTAGTTGTCTTGCTTTGGAGGCGGTCATATGTAAACGACTGAGCCCCTATGATGCCACATGCCACCTCACATCCAAACTGACCGTTTTCTGAGAGTTATTACATAAATGCTTTTTTTATTGAAGACATTTAAAGTTATGAAAGTTGTGAGATGTATTAAGCATACAAAGACCTCTTCTATGTCAAAAGAACAAAGAAAATTTGTTTTCTTATGTTATGACCCCTTTAAACTAAACTGTTAAAACTATAAACTATTCCTTTAACATAACTCGGATTGTGTTATTGTGTAGATCCTTATTACCACACACAATTTCTTTAAAAAATGTTAAAGTCTAGGTTTGTTGTTGTGTTCTGTTTCTACTCCACTAGGTAAAATGGTCTAGAGAAAACTACCACCACAGTCTCAGCTCACCCTACTCTCTGCGTCTGGCATCTGCTGATGCAGCAGGAAAGATCATTGTGTGGGACGTGGTGAGCGGTATGGCACACTGTGAGATCCAGGAGCATTCAAAGCCCATTCAGGGTGAGAATCTGTTTATCTTTCACTAACTAATCGTGCCAGTGTGTGCAGAAGGTTGGCACAAAGAAGCCCTAAAATTTATAAGAATTTTTGGGGCATGTTTGTTTATTTGGGCACAAAAATTACATGGTTGTTCTATTTATTGCTGTTTTCTTTTTGTTTTTATAGTAGTATGTATGCGTATCACACTTTTGCTTGAGGTTCACCTCATAAATCTCCAGAAAATGTTAAGTGAATGTTGTTTTAGATATGGACTGGCTGTGGGCTCAGGATGTGTCCCGGGATCTTCTGCTCGCTGTCCATCCTCCCAACTACATTGTTCTGTGGAACAGTGACACAGGCACCAAGCTTTGGAAGAAGAGCTATGCTGAGAATATTCTGTCATTCTCTTTTGACCCTTTTGACCCATCCAATCTGGCATGTATGTGTTTATTTGTATTATATTGATAGTAGGAAGTAGGGATGCACAGATACAAATGCCGATATTAATAAAATCATGAGAGTTTGTTTAAAATGACTTGATCAAACCGATGATCCACTTAGTTGAAATTATAGTGATGAACTGCTATAGTTTTCCATCAGTTTGAAGCATTGAGCTTCAATGCTCAATTAAAATTTAACATTGAGTAGTTTATGTGAACAGTTGGATTGATAATCTGTATGTTTTGTATTGGTTCATTAAATCAAACTGAATTGGTCTTCTCAATGCTGGGTGGTATTGGAGTCAGCCTGATTACAGTCTTGATACTCCGAAATAGTCTTGTGTGATATTGTCTTTCTGGTAGGACTGTGTTGTATATAGTAGTGTTTGTGGTAGTGTAGGCTTAAAATCAAATTGAAGGGATTCAATTTTAACTATTTCTAATCTCTTATACTTGTTCCTTTTTATTTTTATCCAGTGCTGACCAGTGAGGGTATAGTGTTCATCACAGATTTTTCACACTCAAAACCTCCTGGCAGTGGAGGTAAGAAGGTTTACATTGCCAGTCCACATTCAAGCCCCGCCCACAGCAAGCCTGCTGCTGCCCAACCTACCGGTGCCAAGAAAGCCCTCAATAAGGTCAAAGTGCTCATCACCAATGAGAAACCCACGTAAGTTCAGTCTATTGCACCTAGAACATCGTGGTATTTCAGTTAGTCCTACAGTGGACTGATTTTACATTTTGCTAAATTTTACATTACTCACTTTGCAGTCACCATATCCAAAGCAACTTGTGGTGCATTCAAGCTATACATAAATGTTTTGGTCATTTTGTGTGTGTTCCTGGCAATGAAACCTATGACTTTTGCATTGTTAAATTAAACTGCTATCAATTTTATTTCCTATTGATTGCATCTCTCACTGTCTTTCTAATTGATGGGAGGTCTTAGAAAGGCCCCTTTGCTTTTCCCCGGTTTATAGTTTTCCCAGCCCTCATTCTACTACCTTCTGCATTCTCACAATGCTTCTGATACGATACATGTATAAGCAGTATTAAAACATAAGCTTCAAATATAAATTTCCTCCACATTCAACTCATTCCTTTAGATATATGTTGCCTACTGCCAACTGCATTTTGTAAATGAGCAACATCTGATCGTTCCCTCACTATGAGGACATAGATAGCTGTATACCTATTCTGTTCCTGGAACGAGCTCCCAGCCTTCACTCGACCAACCAAACCATCACAACCACAACTATTCCCACTTTTAAACACTCTTTTGTAAGTTACTTTGGATTAAAGCATCTGCTAAATGAGTGCTGTTAAGTATTACTAATAGTCTAAGAATAATCGGTTACACTTGACTAGGCATGCCAGCAAGCCTGTTGTCATGAGAATGTTTTTTGACCACAATGGAAATAGGTTATTGCAGTTTTGTTTTCCTTGACAAGTAACACAGTTGTATTTCTACGTCAAATAAACACAAACCCAGTGTATTATAAGGTGTCCTTGTTAAAGTGTAATTATATATTTAAGTACTGACTAATATTAATTAACAACATGCACTTACTATACGATTAGGCTTTGTTTAGAGGTAATTGCATGTAACCATGTCACGTATGTAAACAGAAACAAAAATAAAACCACTACTAAATCGTGTGTGTGGGTGCTGGAATGGTGAAGCGTTTGTAGCTTGTTCTATAAACAGAGATGGTGATGGAGAGGCAAAAGTTGGTGCTGTTGAAGTAAATGTGGCTGGGAGTTTATTCCAATAGGTAAACATTTTGGAGAGCGATCTGGTACCTCGTTGTGGGGGAACAATCAGACGTTGCTCATTTGCTGACCGTAGTTAGCGGGAGGGGACATTGAGGTAGGAGGGTGAGGTCCGGTGACTGTCCTAAAGGCCAGGGTCAAAGATTTTAATTTGATCCAGGTGGCTATAGGTAGCCAGTGGAGTGAGATCAGAAGAGGTGTGACATGGGCTCTCTTTGGTTGATTTAAGACAAGACGTGCTGCAGCATTTTGGATCGTTTGCAGGGGTTTGGTTGCATTGGCTAGAAGGCCAGCCAAAGAATGTCCCTGACAGCTACAATCAGAGTAACATGCAGCCACGTGATTTGTTGCTATAATAACACATAATAGGCTATAAAAGGTGTAACCATGAAAAGAAAAGCAATTTTAATGTATTAAAATATGTACGTAATGTGTTATCTTGTGTATAAGGTGCTTATAAAGAATAACTTTGTGATACATTATGCGTCAGGTCCTACACAGTTTAAGCATAGTCCTAGGCTAAAATGCATGTATGAACTGAGTCCTAAATAAATACAGTTTGCATTGACATATCTTAAAATATATCAGTGTTATTGTTTTGTCTCAAGATGCACACCAGTAAAAATGCATGTTAACAGTACAAATGGCTTAAATGTCCTAATTTAACTAATGCCTAGTCCTTTTTTAATCTAATCCCTGTCCAGGAATCTGCCCAATGTGTAATTGTTTATAGCTGCAGCCATTGATTTCATTTAGTTCATTCTGCCTACACGTTACATGGATGATAGTTGTTCAGCTGTGGCTTTGGGTTTTAGTGATGCTATTGCAGTGGACAGTATGTGGGATGAAGCCCTCATCTCCTTTTGTTTTCTAGGCTTGCACGGTTTACCAGTACTACGGTAGTATCGCGATACTAAGGGTCCAAAATACTAGTGGTGCCACTGTATTTTTTAAATGGTAGTATCGTCATTGAGGTTCTACCGTAAGTAATGTTGTATGTGGCCTGCGGTGCAGTTGCTAAAATGTTCGAACACTTGTGCCTGCAAATAAATAATATAGCGTCTTTTTTGTTTTATATTCTTTCTTTGTCTTTCCTTAAAGTGCTCAAAATACTGTGTAGAAATCACGCCTTATATGCCATATTTGGTATTGTGTGTTTTCTGATGCTTCAGTTCAAACACGCATGTGATTCAGTTAGTTTTTAATTTGTTATTTTTATTAGTTAGTTTTTAATAGTATCGTGTGTTTATTATATCATGACAACCCTATTGTCTACTAGGGTGTGAGGGGCCTTTTCAGGCACACTTTTTTTTGCAGTCTAGATTATAGTAGTTCTTAAGGAGGTCGTAACATAAGGAATCATATTTCTCTTGATCTGTAGACATAAGAGATCTTGGTATTATTAATACATACTGCAAATTTTATAGCTTAAAACATCCTCCTTATCAATAATGAAAGCATTTATATACAGTACAGACCAAAAGTTTGAACACACCTTCTCATTCAAAGAGTTTTCTTTATTTTCATGACTATGAAAATTGTAGATTCACACTGAAGGCATCAAAACTATGAATTAACACATGTGGAATTAT
>JAZGTJ010020427.1:0-10397 GCA_036877575.1 Botia almorhae
TATTTCCCCCCAAACACACACATATACACACTTTACAGCTTCTGTGTACAGCTGCAGACTCAGGCTGTGGAATGGATACAAATGGACCGGAGGGGAGCGCGGTCGGCACGAGAGTGCCTGAGCGCTCCGCGTCTGGCAGCGCATTCAGCAGCTGCTCTTCTGCCTCCTCATGTGAAACAGTTCCATGACAATAGCCTCGGTTTCCCAACTCAAGCTAATGATAAACACGCTGGCATCTGGGAGGTCTGATAGCAATTCCCAGCAGTGTCGTCTGTTGAGATGTAGAGATGCCAGTAGCAGCACTGAGGGGCAGAATGAGAGAGAGATAACAGAACCAGCTGCTGAAATGTAGATCCTTCTTTGGCCACAGAAACACCAGATCTGTGAAGCCCTGCTGGCTTATGCCCAGAGTTGTTAACAAAATGGCACACGTGGTCAATACAGTACGAGGTGAGAGTGCTAAGATCTTGGCAGTCAAAGCAGTGTGTCTTGATAAAAGTGCTAACAGTAAAAATACAGGATTTTAAAAAGCCAAAAGACAATAAACATCTGATTTTTACAAATGCTTTTACTCAAATCGGCATACAGTGCATTTGAGGAAATACATTTTATCAGTTCATACATTACCTGGGAGTCGAACCCATGACTCTAACATTACATGGTAGACACGCAAAAACACACAAACAGTGTACAGAGACATTACTGACTATTCATTAATGGAATCATCATACAAATGAACATGTAACGTCACAAACGAACAGACTTTTTCCCTGAGATTTTCCCCAGATTTTTTCATGCAGAAATCTACTTGATTATTACTTTGTACAATGTATAAATCATTCGTGACTTATAATTTTTGGTTGACCTTTCATTGTGACCTTGGCTGACTCTAGTAGAGGAGTCCATCTCTCTTCTGATTGCCTGTTGCCGTAGAGACACGTCAGTAAACTAATGAAGTCGTCTCCCTCAGCCCAGCCAGCTTTTTAATTAATAACTAATCAAGTCAATACGGTACCCATCAACAGGAAGCAGACCGGTCTTGCGCAAACCTGTCTTAGTCCGAGCGTCTGTCTGCCCTGTGATAATATTTACTGACCCCTCTTCTTTAGCAGCTTGAGTTTAGATTACATTAATTACTTAGGCTTTATATAGCATTAGTGAAATGTGATCTTCAGTGCATCTGCTGTATAGAAGAACGTTCACAGAATGTTGGCTAACATTTTCTCAAAGTTATCAAATACATTCTTGCAGTAATGTTAGTAAAAATTTAAAATGTTATGTATCATATATCAAACCATTATTCTTAAATAGACAGTGGAACATTTTAAGACCATTGCAGAATTTTTAAAAATGTTCCTATAACCAAGCAATAATGTTAATACAACCATCGAAAAACTAGACATTTTGCATGTTCCTATAACAGTTAAAATAACGTTTTTAACATTTTTTTATGCTTAATAGAAATGTTATGGAAACATTTTTACAGCCTAAAATTGTAAGCTGGGAAACCATAAGAAGCAAAAGGGCTTAGCATCACTCTGCGGTCCACGACGCAGAGGGACAGATAGAAAATGTCTGAGTAGCTGCCTGAAGTAATCACAAATACACAATCTGCCCCCAGGAGATTCATCTGAGTCTATGAGACCACAATCTTTCCTTTAATTGCTCAGCTTTTACAACATCACTCACACTGGAAAGAGGAAAACAATAAACAACACACTGAAAATTGTCTTTCAAACAAGACATGAGAAAATTATGTATTGACTGATTTCAGATGTCCTGTCCAGTTTTGCTAATGCCTCTCATATCACCCTGGTTATGTTTTCCAACATAAACAATAATTTCAACTACATCAATACTTCATATCTGATACATCTTGTATTCAAACGTTTTTAAATTCTATAACTTCTCAAAACATTCCACTAACAACTTAAGAATAACGCTTGTTATTTATGATATGTAACATTAAAAAATGTTCTAATAATGTTACTGCAGGAGCGTTTTTGATAACTTTGACAGAACATTTAGAGAACATTAGCCAATGTTCTGAGAATGTTCCCTGTGAGCTGGGTCAACCCTTCAAGATGACACAACATCTCTCTTTATTACCCTGTATCAGTGTCGGACTGAATAATATTACATGTGCATTTCCTCACAGTTATCAAAATGAATCTCTATAGATACACCAGAATTGTTTAAAGTTGAAAGCTCCTCCCTCAACTTCACATTCCAATAAAGCAGAGCAGGATTCTGTCACCTAACCGCACAATATTGCATACAGATCACTAGAACCCCAGACTGACATTTAATAACCAATATTTATTCATCCCCCTAAATCTGAGAACAGCAGATGGTTTGATAACAGAAGCGTTTGATCAACACGGAGGAAAAGACTTTGGCCCGTTCAGACGTTACATTGTTAATTCTGTTATCAGCCAGACCGATTTTAATTGGGGTTTTAAGCCGTTCAGACATGGCTAGAGAGCGCTGATACATTAAGTCGGGTCTGGGTCGTTTAGATAGCAAAGAAAACCGCTACTGCCCCCTGACGTTCAGTAGAAGAACTGCATCTTAGTAGGGCTGGATGATAACAGACATTCTCTCTGTGATCCGATACGAAGCACTGCAAGGGTTAATACTTTGGATAACAATAAATTTGACTCTGTTAAACAGACCTTTTATTTATGTGCAATTTCAATGGATGAAACAAGGTAAACATAACCTTTAACACTCGTTAAAAATAATAGCAATACTCTTTGAAAATATGTGTAATTAATTGCAATTGGCATAAATTTCTGAAAATTAGTCTTCAGGCTTACAAAAAATACCCAAAACTTTGCTGTGTTGTTATTTAATAAATCTTTAAAAGCTATAACAGTGTGCGTGACTCTTTTCCATTGTTTGTCCATTCATCAACATAATTACTAAGCACAATCAATAACAACTTGTCATTTAAATGCACCTATAACAAACACATTTAGCTCTGTGAAATAACTCTGAATTAAGTTTCTCTGTCATTATCTGCTCTTTGTTGAATGAATGCTGCTTGTAAACGCCGTCCGATTGCATTTCACAGTTTTATGAGGAAGCGGAAATAGTTTCCTACACGTTATTTGCCAACACTGTTCTTTCATTCCACTTTGATGCTTATGACACCCATTAATTGTCATGCTAATAAGCAAAACTAGTTAAAAGATATACATTTAGAATATATATTTTTATATATGGACAAATATTTCGGTATTGAAAGTATCAGCACTTCAAGATCAGTAAACAGTCCTTATTGGAGAAACATAGTGTGGATAAAACACAAATAAAAAAATGACTTTATTGAAATGAGCTAATATCGGGTGTATGGCTTTACTTCACAGATGTTTTTCCATTGTAAATCGACTTAATGTGTGACACGTTCTCTTTATGCGCGCCACAAGGTGAAGCAATCACTTGGGAATGTTGGGCCTATTCATCAACAGCATCCTCTTGTTGCCAGTCCTTTGAAAGCCTTCTGCATCAAGATGTGTTTCACAACTATGAACCACAAATGGCTTTTTCAAGAGAGAAAGAACAGAAGCACAACGCTTGCTTGCTTCTAAACCGAGAGGCTGTTTACTCACATGCACCTCACTGAAAAACAACACAGTGCAACTCCACACCGCGGCTTTCTGAAGTCTACAGAGCGCGCTCTGTTCGGTTCTCGCAGGCTGTCTGCATCCTAAACATCACCTTGGGTCCAGACGGGCCCCATGCCTCTGTAAACAGCTCCTTTCACGGCTCAATTCAATCTCACCTCTGACGCGCGTATGTGCGAGGCTGACTGTCAACTGGCTTCATTCATAAATGATGATTAGCAAATCCTGGTTTGATTTCATCTATTCTCAGATGAGCATGAGGGTCGGCTGCCCTTCCACTGCCATTGCGCTAATTGACTCATCAGCGGAGCGCTTGGCCCGGCCAAAACGGCTATTTCGACTAATGCTGACAATATGGTCCTCTGACAGGCAGGAGGGCAGGCCTTCTGTCCGCTGCGTGGTCTCTGTGGGGCTTCTGCTCTCTCATCATGCTCTGGGAGAGGCATAAAGAGAGTATTGATTTGAATAAGTGATTTATGACTGCCCTTTAACTGCCTGTAGGTAAATATGAAGCAGTTGACGACAAATACTATAGAAATCACAAATTCTAAAAATTACAAGCTGTATTGAGCAAGATTAGATGTCTGTGATTGTCTGTGGTCTTCTCTAAAATTGCAGGTTCCTGTAGATCAACTGGTACAGCATTGTGTTAGCAGTGCAAAAGGTTGCAGGTTCGATTCCCAGGAACATACATACTGAACATAGGGAACATACATACATACATAGAATGTATAGTTTGAATGCACTGTAAGTTGCTTTGGATAAAAGCATCTGCCAAATGCATCAATGTCAATGCAGGTTTTAAGACATAAGGTAAAGTGTGCTATCTGCTAAGGGTCTATAAAGGAGGTCAGACATAGCAAAACAAATTGTGCAAATTAGGGCTTTTAGCAACCCTGGCTAAAGCCACACATTTTTCATATCACTATATCAGTTCTTTTTCCATCACAGAAAAATCCGATATTTCTTGACAAGCTGTTGCTGAAACTCAACTATTCAGAACGTCAGAGACAGGGTGCTACACCGGAGCTGTAATAATGTATTTACAGTGTCTGTTTGTGTACTCGCCACAGGCTGCCCTGCACTTCATGTCTCTATCGAGTTGTTTCTAATTACTGGTTGTGCTGTCAGTGACAGAGGCTGCTGTATCTCCGCTGCAGTATTCTCCTGTGTTCGGTCTTATACTAAAGATACATCGCATTCAGCACTCATGTAATTTTCATTCAATGGGACTATGAAACAAATAGCAGTGTTCTGCAGTGTTAAACATAACAACAATACAGCACAAGAGTATATATATATATATATATATATATATATATATATACACACACACACGCACAGACACATAGAAACACACACACACACAGGGTGATGTGCTACTAATGAACAATAATTTAAAATAGACTAAATTAAAACAGTTCAAAGGAACAAAAAAAGTTGTAAAAACTCTCTACTCTTTAAATGAGTTATTTCACCAACTATTACAGTCATTCACCCTATGTTTATTCTGTCATAACATTTGACCGATGATTACAGACTGCAAACTTCAGAAGCACAAAATGAGGCACTACTAATAGAATTATAATGATGATGACCATTAACATTTTTATGAAAGTAGTTTTTTATTATTGTAGAATGACATATTGCAGTATTATAATAGCCTATAATCGTATGGAAGGCTTCACTATATGTTAACATTCTGAACTTAAAAAAATTGTCCTTATATTTCAGCACTATTAAATGAATAAGTTGACTAAACTAATGAGATTTAAATTTTTAAAGGGTTCGTTTGCTCAGAAATGAACATTCTGTTATTCAGAACTCATCGTCATGTCATTCCAACAATGACAGTCTTATGAGTGTAGAACAGCATGAGGGTGAGGAAATGACACAATGCTCATATCTGTGTGAAATATTCCTTGCATTCATTTACAGAAAGTAAAGAAAACCTTTGTGCATGTTTCTTTAAGGAATTCCAGCATTCCTTAGAGGCAGGAGAGGCAACTTCCTGTCTGCCCCTGATGAAGGCTTCATTCTCTACAGTATGTGTGTCGCATGAGTAAATATTTAGATTTTCATGCAAACATTTGCCTGTCCACCAGGCCCGCGTGCTATTGGTCCACCAGAACCTGCTCCAGAACTAAAGCTTTCTGTACGTGGCTAATGCGTGCGCAGAGGATATGAATCAGGGAAATGTCATTTTAATCACAGAGCGTTAAGTTTGATTAATGGTGTAATTATGAGTGTTAAATGGTGACTGACGTGTTTTGGGGCGGGACGTTCACCTCTACATCAGCGGGGCATTGTGAAAACCCATTAAACCATCATAGAGGAAGCCCACTCAACAGAACAGCTGTAGGCTGGTGCTCATTACCGCAGTGGCATCTGTGAGATTCAATGCAATACCCCATCAGCCTACTGAGAAGGTCCCGGCATGCAGAGACACAGGGCCAAATGGGCCTGAACATCCAACATTTACACTCATCAAAGAAGCCCTTAGCCAGCAGGGGCAATGGCCTAGACCTGATTACTTCTCTTCGACAAGGAGCACGTCTGATATTACAGCATCCATACTCGAAAGAAAAGTTATTATAGATACCCGGGAGGACGACAGGGCGGCTGGGTTTAATAAAAACTTGTTTTGTTTGTTACATTACAAATCAGCTTCAAAACACTCCCCATTATCGTTTGCTACAATTTTACACCCGCAGAGCTGAAATGCCTGCTACTAATGCATCCCACCCTAAAAACAATGAAGCAAAGCTGAACGATGCGAAACGAACCATTTCTGAAATAATATCTGGTTTGCAAGGAGATGCAATGAATACAGATGTCCACCTGCTATATCACAAACAATTCATAAACACCAAAATAAATAATCTAAATTTTGTATTGAAATCAGCACTTTAATATTAATGAAAAAGTCGGTTAGTATTATTTTACACATTCTGAAAGTCACCTGTTCAAACATAGTTTCCAGAAAGGAAAAGACATCAAAGAAAAGGTAGGTAAGAGTAAAAATTAAACCAGGAACATAACAAAGACTCCTCATCTTCAGACCTTTAACTCCTCTGCAGCAGAATGTCTATAATAACAGAGGAACCAAACTGCTACACCAGCTTCTGACAAAATCCAGCTTCAGACCTAATCAAACAAACCTGCCTGTAATTTCTAAGTACTTCTCGAGAACTTAATTAGCTTGTTTAATTAGAGTTTGAGATAAATGCTGCAGAACAGGGACTGGACAACCTCTGTGTTTGACAGAAACAAACAAATCTGAATAAATGCTTATGCATTTGCTATCACACTATGGCTGCTTACTGATGTTAACCTGAGGGGAGAAACTGGGTGATTTTAAACTTTACGGTTCTTCAATATTTCTATCTTTAACAGTAAAGAGGCAAAGGGTGAAGTTTTGTGTCTGGGAGCTCAGATAAATCTCTCTGGCGAGAGAAACTTCAACTCATCTGAAAAGACGTTCACCAGGTACCTAAAGCCCCTCAATACAAAAATCTTTAAACTAAACTTCTAATAAACTTCTCTTTACTGCCTTGCAGTGATAAATGCTTGTAGATTTTGACATTCGTGGCATTTATAATCTCAGTTTATTATCATCAAGGTTTCTGTTGTGTATACACTTGTCAATGTCATAATGTACCGCAACCGCTGTCTGTTCTTAGCCATGGGTCGTTTGTTGACATACCTGTTATATTGACAAACAGTGCGCTGGCATGCGATTAAAACTGATCAAAAGTCTGACTGGGTTTAATAAACTTACTGTTTTGAGGGATTATAAGCACATTGACAACACGGCCTGCTTGAGTGTATGGAAACGTCTTACCTTGCTGAGGGACTCCCAAAAAAACTGAGACTGTTGGCAACACGGGTCACCAACGTAAAGACGAACATCGACTTTCATCTGGCAAAAAGAAGCACAGCTCCCCCTGCAGGTACACTGGTGCATAAACTTAACATATAACTTTTAAGAACGCATCTTTACAATCCATCTGCATGAAGTCTATTTTCTCTTATGTCTGCTGTTTCTGTCCCAATTCTTATATATTTACTGATTTATGATAAATGTTTTCTTCTGAAACGCTACATTGCAAAAGTGAAATTACATAGAAATAAACTATAGAAATAACGTTGAATCGGATCTTACTAGTAGTAATTTTAGTGCCCATCTCAAAGAAATCATGAACGCATATATTTTAAATACAAAGACAACAGGAAAACCGGTTTTGATCAGCGCTAAGATTTTCCCCCAACCCGTTTAGCAGGACAATAATTTCCTCATACTACAAAATAAAAATGTCTTTTACGACAATTCACCATTGTTAACAGCTTTATGGTTTAATAATTCTTTGGAATTACTCGTGTATTTGTCAGACGTGCTTATTCAAAGCAACTTTCAGTACAACAAGATTTTTTTACATATATTTTGCCAGCATGTCTTTCCTGGAAATTAAATCCGTGATCTTGGCGTTGCTAGCACGCATGCTCGATCAGCTGAGCCAGCGGAAAACAGTAGATCATTATCTACAGGGATGTAGACGAGGTGAGATGAGGAAAAGTGAGACATTCACGGCAGATGTCCGTGAGAGTTGTTCAAAAGGGATGTTTGTATGTGAAGAATGTATAAGCATTTTCTAAACGGTGCTTTTTCCAGGTATTTATCTCTTAAAGTTGTGTTTTTAGCTTAAATACTTCACTTGAAAAGCCATTAGAATAACGTTATTACTTTTTATAAACAAACAGCTTGAAACAGGTCAACTTTGCTGGAAGGTGAGTAATTTGTGAAAGGTAAAGTGTCACTACATCAGTCTTTATCTGAAGGCAGTGACTAACTGTTGATCCACATACTGCACTTCACTGTTCATTCACAGCACAAAATGACATTACTTCCTCTCCTGGACAGGCTCAGCAAATCTGTCCAAACCACCGTCTAGTCAAGATGAACTCTGAATACTATAAATGAACGTGCATGTATATGTGAACATCATTAACACACTCTTACTTCATTCCTCTTGCAGTTCCCAGAAACTGAATATTGGCACTTAAGTTACAGAGACCCTCAACTGTAACTTCAAGTCACTGAATGTTTTCCACTGCCAGTTCAGTTTCACATAAACGTGCCGGTCTCAGAAAACAGCCATGAATCACTCTTCAAAAACCAAAACAAATCAAAGCTCTTCCAGGGAAACATCAAAGCTCCAAAATTGAGCTACATTCATGGCTGACTGCATTTTCTGTGGTATTCTGTTTGCTGTGGAATTTGTATTAATAGAACAGAACTGAGGACATTAAAAAGCTTAATATTAAAATGTCCAGTTCAACACACAACTGGAATTAATCACAACAACTGACAGAACTACCGCTATAGTTTAAGTGTGTATTCGTTTTCCTCCTGTATAGATATGCTCCTTTAGCTAGTAAGCACCTGACCGTGTAGGGTATTCTGTATTTTGCAAGCTTCATCTTAAAAGCAAAACAACACACACACACACAATTTGTCTTCCACTGTTTTTATTGGTTTGCGGCTTTACATGTTTAGAAAAAGAACCCGAGGATTTTTCCTCCTGTGTGTTTTCGTCTGGCCTCCTCGTGGTCCATGATCCCAGCTGAGGTTGTCAAAACAATGTATCTGCAGAGAACAAAATGAGACAAACAATGAGCAAGCGGTCCAAGAAGGTGCTGCACTCTGAATGCATATTGTCCTAAGCAGCTGTTTTCAAAGACAACTCTGTATACTTCACGGAAGACGTTTAAAGACACTTATGTTCTTTTAGCTAGGGCTCTCATACCATCACACTGCTTAACATCTGCAAACAAAATTAATTTCTGACTTTTATGGGTTTTTCTACGGAGTGCAAGGAAGGAATATATGTTCAAAGATGTCTGGTTACAATAAATGGAGCTTTAATACAGGCATGTCCGATATGCGTCTATCACAAAACAACAACTCTAATACATAATGCACAGCTGCACTGTGCAACCCATTACAGAACTCTATCAGGGTATGCTGATGCAAAGAAATAAAGGAGTCTGTCTCAGCATTAAGGAACATTAACTGTGTTAACAAGCGGCCATTTTTACACTGAATGGCCTTCTCTCATAAAGCCTATTTCCTGGTCCTAATAAATGAGCCAAAAACAAGGCTTGGCAAAATTGCTCAAGACACCAATACAATTTAGATTTTGTTCTATATAATGATTCAATAAAACACCTCAACACACCTTATGAGCAGAATCAAGCCAGATATCTTGTGCTAATCACAATCGTAACCGTTCATATTATGAACAACTATGCTGTGTGTTACTTCAAATCACAAAGCTTTACAAATGTTATGAATAAGACCAGACCAATAATCAAGCCAACAATTTAAGCAGCAGTCACCAGCTAAACTAACCAGTGTGTGGGGCAAAACAAAAAGCCTGACATAAAAAGTGAGGGTTAAAAGGTATTCTGAAAATACCACTGGAAAACTATTCAGGGAGGCAAATATAAGCTCATAATAAAGACGCTTACCCAAACTGTCTGGATGGGAGAAGGTTGCTCTGCCACTTCTCTAGATCCTTCAGCTGCACATCAAAGCGTGGGCTGATGACACCACACTGCAGTACAGATACAGTGTTCACAGAACAGTCTGACTGCTCAACTTACATTATATCAACATTTTTAAATATCAAAGACATAATACACAACATATGCAATATAGGAATGCATGAGAAAGCAATGTACATTTCAGTACCAGTCGTAATACTT
>JAZGTJ010020428.1:0-10397 GCA_036877575.1 Botia almorhae
AAAAATATGTGATGCTGTGTATTTCGTATCGCTGTCTATGCTTCCTATGCACTCCAAGCAAAGAACTGTAAATAACACTGTTAGATGAACAGTATCACTTGAAGACTAGTGGAAATATTACTGGAAATCACGTAACAGAATAATAAGTGATGACTTGAGGCCAACATACTCGTATGATGGTCTGAAGACAACATCAGGTAACAGATTAAATCAAGAGACGACTTGAGGCCAACATACTCGTATAATGGTCTGAAGACGACATCGCGTAACAGAATAAATCAGATAATTCAAACGCTTCTCACTGGTTCTTACAGCACACCGAGCTGAACTGATAAACGGTCCGTAAATCGCGTTTGTTTATATTCAGCAGAAATTATACCAATAAATTAGAACTTGAGAAACTTTGCCGTGGCACAAAACACATATGCGGCCATTTAGTGGCATTATGTAGCCCAGTTTAGTTTTTTGTTTGTAACTATAAAAATAACATAAAGAAAAAAAAAACATAAAGCAGCATGGCGCACTGTGATGACATCGTAAATGTTGATTGGCTCGCGCAGTTGTTGTCCCAGGAACATCATTAAAGATATTGGTCTCAGGACAACAACCACTTGGCAAAATCAGGACGTGCTATATGCAATAACATATAAAGAATGTTAATTTAATTTTCTTGTTTTCAAAAATTGTCATTTAAAAGATCGATTCCAAAAGTCCTTGGTCTATTAAATGCTCTGTCAGTTCAGGATCGATAGCCTTGGATTCTTTCTCCCATCAATACTGTTGAATTTAAAGCCAGGAACCATTTTCCTTTACTGTTTCAATAATACTAAAGGCAGAGAGCACAAAGAATTCTTCCTTAACATGAGAAACATCTTCGCTGATGGTTTTGAGCCTTGTTGCCATAGAAAAGGGTCAGTAAAACTACACTGACTTTGAAATGAACATGGTTTCATAATTAAACCCTTTGACATCTGTCTTTAAATGGCTTTCTTATCCATTTTACATTTCATGGATACTAACAGTCATTCAGTTGTATTATCACCCACATGCAGTTGTCATGATAAACCTTCTTTACTAACTATAAAAATCACTCTTGCTAAAGGAACAGATCAGTGCCTTGAGTAATTTGCATTTGAAGCTTGAGACGCTACAGTTTTAAAGTAGACAGGCAAGTAAATAAGTACATTACTACATCAAAACGTGTGTCAATGTGTGTGCGTGTGGGCAATATCAAACAGATCAATACCAGAAATAAAAATTGAAAACATGTTTATAAATATAAGCATTTATTTACATATTACAATATATATTTTAAGATGCAATGCAGATGAAATTAAATCAATGGCTAAATAACTGGGTAAACCAATGTTTAAATATATGAGTGATTGGACATTTTAAATGACATTTTACCTGATTATTACCAGAAACTGATTGGCTGTAAACCTAGCTTCCCAATGCAATTCAATTTGAAAAAAAAATGCTATGTTTTAAAAAACAAATTGGGGGAATCGTTCATCCCCAACACTGCAACAAAAAATAAAAAAATATATCATGAAAATAATGAAAAAAATATTTGGAATCCTATCAAATTGCAACTCTAATCAACTCTCACTTTTCCATTAGCTGTCGTTTAGATTACACACAGTGCTACCCAGCTTTGTCCCATTGGGGTTTAATTTGAACTCTTTTGGGCTGAATGCCATGGTCTCAGACCTGGGTCTCAAACTTTTTGAATAATCAGATGTCTTCTGCACTTTGTTAATGGCACACAGTACATCTTCTCTGACAGGTGGATCGATGACTTGGGAGAAGTTAAGCACCAGGAGCAGGATTAATTTCGCCATCTGATCGAAAGTAGATCCGCAGGGAGTGTGTGTGCCTCTGACTCCCACATCACTTTCATAAACAAAAAAGTGAGTTGGCTACCCAAGCCCTAGCTGACAATCAAAGGGTCAGATGCAGTCAGTTTGTTCCAGTTTGTTTGAGTTTGTGTGGGCTGCACCTCCCATTGACTCATGGGATGTGCCAGTGAAGGAGAAACAACACTGATTAAAAATTCCTTTCTGACCATTAGATACAATACAATGTGAGCCTGAGTTGACCTGTAAAAATGCTGCTATTTGACTTTTTTATTTTAATACGTAATATATTCATTTAAAAAATAATATTATTAGCATAACACTTTTATTTATTAGTAAACAATGTTAGTGTACATAATAAACAAGAAAAAATGCTTGAAAATGCTTGTAATAAATACAGTGCCTTGCAAAAGTATTCATACCCCTCGAATTTTTTCACATTTTGTCACCTTACAACCACAAACTTAAATGTATTTTATTGAGATTTTATGTGATAGACCAACACAAAGTAGCACGTAATTGTGAAGTGGAACGAAAATGATATACGGTTTTCAAAACTTTAAGCAAATGAAAATCTGAAAAGTGTGGTGTGCATTTGTATTCATTTGTATTTGTACTCTGATACCCCTAAATAAATCCAGTGCAATCAATTGCCTTTAGAAGTCACCTGTGTGTAATTTAGTCTCAGTATAAATACACCTGTTCTGTGAAGGCCTCAGTGGTTTGTTAGAGAACACTAGTAAACAAATAGCATCATGAAGACCAAGGAACTCACCAGACAGGTCAGGGATAAAGTTGTGGAGAAGTTTAAAGCAGGGTTAGGTTATAAAAAAATATCCCAAGCTTTGAACATCTCATGGAGCACTGTTCAATCCATCACCCAAAAATGGAACAAGTATGCCACAACTGCAAACCTACCATGGCCGTCCACGTAAACTGACAGACCGAGCAAGGAAAGCACTGGTCAGAGAAGCAGCCAAGAGGCCCATGGTCACTCTGGAGGAGCTGCAGAAATCCACAGCTCAGATGGGAGAATCTGCCACAGCCACTGACACAACTATAAGTAGTGTACTTCACAAATCTGGCCTTTATGGAAGAATGGCAAGAAGAAAGCCATTGTTGAAAAAAAGACATAAGAAGTCCTGTTTGCCACAAGCCATGTAGGGGACACAGCAAACATGTGGAAGAAGGTGCTCTGGGACAGGGAAGCTGGTCAGAGTAGATAGGAAGATGGATGGAGCTAAATACAGGGAAATCCTGGAAGAAAACCTGTTGGAGGCTGCAACAGACTTGAGACTGGGAAGGAGATTCACCTTCCAGCAAGATAATGACCCTACACATACAGCCAGAGCTACAATGGAGTGGTTTGGATCAAAGAATATGTGTTAGAATGGCCCAGTCAAAGTCCAGACCTAAATCCCATTGAGCATTTGTGGCAAGACTTGAAAATTGCTGTTCACAGACGCTCCCCATTCAATATGGCTAACCTTGAGCTATTTTGCAAAGAAGAATAGGCAAAATTTCAGTCTCTAGATGTGCAAAGCTGGAAGAGACATACCCTAAAAGACTTGCAGCTGTAATTGCAGCGAAAGGTGGCTCTACAAAGTATTGACGCAGGGGGGCTGAATACAAATGCACACTACATTTTTCAGATATTTATTTGCTTAAAATTTTGAAAACCATGTATCATTTTCGTTCCACTTTACAATTATGTGCTACTTTGTGTTGGTCTATTACATAAAATCTCAATAAAAAAACATTTACATTTGTGGTTGTAATGTGACAAAATGCGGAAAAGTTCAAGGGGTATGAATACTTTTACAAGGCATTGTAGGTAAGGTATGAAAGTATATAAAACCTATACAAACTCTAGTCCACTAGGAAAACAGATAACCTAGAATTATTGTTTCAGTGGTTACTGTGGCATAGTGATACAAAAACATTACATTAACATTAAAGTGCCCCAGTCCTGTTTTGATCTTAAATCAGTACCCTTGAAACATCTCCTCAAATCATCTATTTAGATTTGAGGATCAGAACTAACCTAAATTACCAGAGCAACCCAATAGACCAGTTACTAATAGTGTGAAAGCTGTTGAAGTTTATGTTCTTTTGGATGGATTGTCTGTGACACAACAATAGCAAACTGAAACTGCAATAGACCTAAACCAGAGATGGTAGAACCATATATAGTAGTATATATACTATAACCATATATAGTAGAGTCAAATTGTCTAAGCCCACGCTGAAAATGTACGTGGAAAGTTATACAAGTTTGAAAATAAATAAATAAATAAATATTATATAAATATTATTATATTATGTTTAATATAAATTAAAAACAATATTTGTTATATATGTTATATTTAATATTATATTTAAGATTGCAGTATGACATGATGGGCAGAGGAGATGACTCGAATCTGCTACTAGCAACCTCATTGTGCAAAGCCATTGATTCAACATTTATGTATACACTGTGATGCAGACAATTCATAAAATATGCACATTAAGTACTTGATGACATACAGATGTCATTCCTTAAGTTTAAGGAATCATTCTACACAACATGCTCTTCTAAATGTCCCCTTTTTAATTAACTAACATTCAATTGGCATTTATCATACATACACAGAGAAGTATCCAATTACACAGATAGTTTTACACAGCAACCCAGCTGTCTGATAATATGATGAATTAATGAATTACTTCAAGCGTGTACACATAATCACTGGAATTTATTAAGGAGTACAAGCTTAACTTGGAGAAGAGCACAGAGAAGTATTTCAACCTGATGAGCTTGTATTAATTTAAAAATTATTTTTATCATTTTTATAATAATGAAAAAAAAACATACAATGTTAAGTAACAAAAATGAAAATCAGCTCCCACCAGATGTGCAAAACACAGCAAATGTGCTACTGCCGACTAATTGGATACAATGGAATTCTGGGTACAGTAATTGCACTGAAACACAACGGAAGAAACAGATGAGAGACCTGCATCACAGTGCAGAGAAAACAGCATCCTGGACTGCATAAGCAGAAGAGAAGCACACTGGCATATAGATGAGACTATGAGGGGGTTGAACTGTTGAAAAAGAGGCATTTCATCAGCATGCTTTGCTTTGAGTGAAGCGTCTCCCTGCTGATTTGGCTTTGTCCCTGTGTTAGACACACACACACACCCACATGATGTTTTGAAGCATTTTGAATCAGCCAATCAGTGGCTGATCACTGCCAAGACAAGAACATGTGCTTTCTTATCCTTCATACTGCTGTTTAACCCTTTAATGTATGATGTGGACCTACACTACACTAGATGGCCTATAGCATGTGCGTCAGTTAAACATCTCTGCGACTTCAGAATTTGTGCTTTTTAAACATTTAATTTTAAAACCATTGCTATTTATACAGTAATAAATCATGAAGGGAAGGTCAGCATAACTATGATCTAGTTTCCTGCACAGTAATAGTCACGTGTTACAAGCGTATAACAGTGAAGACATCTGGAAACCTTGAGAAGTCATATAACAAAAGAGAATATTATTGCGGTTTGTCCAAAACAGAGGATTTCATGACATCACTTATAATAGAAAAGCTATATTCACAGACATTTCTCACACTATGTTGAAGCAGTACATGTCTTCAGTTTATCAGCACCATAGCAAATGGATCCAGAAGGCTCAGACGGGAAGATCATTCTAATATTCAATCAGCCAGGACCAAGTGATTTATTTGCGGGGGAAATGTTCTCAGTAGCAAGTAACTAACTCAATCAGTGATATTTGTAAGAGGCTGGCTTTACTCGTAGCTTGTTACCTTCCTAATTCTTGAACAAATGAGATTTTCCCACCAGGGAAAAGGGTTTCCGTGGTCATGTAGCAGCAGACATGCTTAGATTTGCCAAGCATCGGTTGGAGTGCTGTAAAACTCAACGCCTTTGGACTACGAAACTCAAAAATGTAATTGATGTGTGATGCTTCATGCCTTACCATCTGGCAGTCAATGAGCAAATTTGGTTTTGAGAGTTGGCAAAAAAAGTGCTGCCTGCCCAAATGCACAGTGGCAACTCTAAAATCTTGCAGAGGGGGATAGTGGCCTAGATTGTCAAAGTTTCTGGCAAGGCTGTAGAAATGAAGTGAGCTCCCAACTTTTTGGTAGTTGTTTGGGCAAGACCAGATCTGTTTCACCAATAGACATGAAGGGTAAAAGCTGTATAGCATTGCAGATTTATTTGTAAAAACATTTTAGATGTTTAATCATTAGATCTATAGATTTTGAGCCTTAACCTAAAATCTTTTCTGCTACATCAATAATAATCCTTTTTGTCATCTCTGGATAGTGTTCTCTACAAGACACATATAACCAGGTAGATCAATATACTGTAGGTGATGAAAAATGTAACATAACCAACATCTGTTTAAGTTAAATTTAATTTACATGAGTGAGATATTAAAGGCTCTCACCCACCTGCGCTGAACATTCACTTCGAAGGCAAAGAGACTTAATCCCTGAAGATCAAGGACAAAAGATCAACATGGTCTCAGCCAGTTACGAAAACAAAAAGTGTGACTGCACCCACAAGTAACAGCGGTCAGGAGTCAGAATGAATCTGCCTCCCAGTATTAGAGAACACACTTATCTCCCACCATCCCAGGAATATCTTTCTTTAGACTTGGGCTTGGTTTTATCCATAGGTTGCCAATAGCAAGCTGATCTGGAACATATGGAGGTAAGTTCACACATGCAACACTTCTATTAACACATGTGATAATCGCAGATATATATTCACTCTAATGGTAAAGAATTTCTCTATACCAATCTCTCAACAATGTAGAGTTTCCTGTTGAAAAAAGCAGCCTAAAACAGTGTGAATTCCTGTAGCGGATGGTAGAGCATTGTGTTAGCAGTGCTACTTAGGTTGTAAGTACAGGTAGGTACTCCAGGGAACATACATTTTGATAAAAACATTTGTAGCATAAATCTGTGGTAAGTTGCTTTGGATAAAAGCGTCTGCCAAATGCATAAATGTACATTTTGTTTTGGTGCTTGGTGCCATGCGTTCACCAGCTAAATTTAGCTGGTGTAGCCAATCAACTAGCATTATATGCTTGTCAACCAAAACATCAGCGTGCAAAACACAACACATGTTTGTCCAACAGCATGCCAACATATGTCAGTGAGCACAATGCTGGTCTTGAAGACATGCAAATGTGCTTATGAAATCAGTACAAACTAGTGTTCTCATAAATATTTATCAGTTTTTTATTGCACATGCTTGTTTAATTCCACTCAACTACAACTGTAGCCTCTTCTTTAGCAACAGCAGCAAAACAAGGGCCTTTTAATTCAGGCAGCGAGGGGTGCATAAAGAAGAGCTCTTTCTGGGTTTGTTTTTAAAGAGCATTTCCCCTTCTAAAACTAGGCTATTCCTGGAGCCCTGGCTGGAGAATTGGTGTGAATCAGTGTTAGAAAGGCTGCCTGGCTGTGCTGTGAGGAGTGAATCAGCAGGAGACAGGGCCATGAGATTTTTGTCCTTCACATTCTGATGCGTATGAACTGTCAGAAACACAGATTTCTCAGGTCAGACTTTCCTCCCAGTGCCATTATTTTCTTTTGCAACACTCCCAAAATAAAGTTCAGCTCAAAAGCCTGATGCTTTAGCAGTTGATGCATGTGATTCTGTGATTCTTTGTGCAACAAGGCCAAAAGCTGACCATAAGCCACACTTTAAAAAAGTTTTTTATCTTCATAGAACAGTTTAACTTAAAACTAAAATGGCTCTTGATGATAAATAAGTTTAGATGAAATTAGTTATATAATAGATTTAGATGTAATAATAGATGATTTTTTAAAATTTGTAATCAATGATAAATCAAAGGATAATTCATATCCAATCTAGCCTCAGATAGCGTGAGCATGGACCACCCACAGTCAGCTCACTGACCATCTGATTCATATTCCACACTAGCAGGAAACTGATATCTCCAAACTAATTATCTGGCTTAACACAACTTCAGGGAGTTGGGGGTGCACCGGACATCCTGGATATGTATGTGTGGTTACAAGGTATCGGGTTAATAAATTAAATGCTTTTTGGAAATAACTAGGAGTTGGGTTTGCCAAAGTTTGTCAGAGTTATGTGAGTTGAGTTGATATGAGTTGATGAGTTTTTGAGTCTATGAAAATTATACGTTCAGAAAGGTAGAAAGTTCATTGTGTACACATTTATTTATTATTTATGTATTTTGCACGGCTGCTGTAGTTGTTACGTGTACTAACTCTTATTTTGAAGTTATCTGTCTGGTTCTGTTTTTTTCCTGTTTTCATGCACTTTCTGTTTAGTTATCATCTTCAACTGTCTCATTCTGATTAGTCGCCCTATTTAAGTTCCCTGTTTTGATGTGTAGTTTGTTGGTTATTCTTGGATGTCTCGTTGTTTCTAGTTCCCTGTATGTCTTGGATTATCTCATTAAGATACGCTGCTGTTGCATCTGTTGTTGACATTACTATAATCTAATTGTTAGTTGTTTGTATGCTTACTATTATTAAATATCTCATTGTTATTCCTGCGTTCTCGCTCCTTGTTCTCAGTCACCCTGTAGCTGCAAACACTCACCGTAACAGAATACCAACTGAACAACAGCAGAGCAGTGCCTCTTTTTCCGTTTTTTTCTGAGTTTTTTTTTTCATCTTTTTATCAACATGTACCCGTGGTCTCAACAGAATGGAAGGAACATGGAGGTCTATGTACAAGAGTTTCTGGACTTCGCTTATAACTCCACATTTGATGACCTCACCCTGCGGGGGTATTGTGGTGCGGTCTGGACGCACTGCACCACTTCTTCATGCCATGTGCGGACTTACGGTGGACTCTAAAAGGCTATGTTAACTTTTCGTTCTATGGCTGGCGGGGTCAGACCTCATCGTAGACTAAACGGATTCCAGCCCCGGGTCATCAGACGTGGTAGTCTTCAACCCAGAACTCGACCAGCCATCACCCTGCGAGGCGCAGAAGAAGCCAGAGCCCGACGCGACCGAGAGGTGGATCGCTCTGGAGCCTGAGCTGGAGGAGAAGTCCGATCAGGCGCACGAGGCGGCTGCAGCTGACGCAGCAGTGGACTTGCCAGTGGAGCACGAGGGTAGTGTGGAGGACCCTGCCCATGACACCACCGCGGGGGGTGAGTACAGACTCGACTCGAGTACAGAGACTATTATGTCTACAAGTTCAAATGATATAGTAATGTTGAACATAATCCCAGCCAACCTCCCTCTCCCTCCTCCTCTTATGTCTTTCCCAGTCTCATCTCCGATGTCGCTGGAGCCTGTCAGCCCCTCTGCTCACCCTCAGTCCACCAGCGGTGTTGTGGGTTTGCCGCTGGTCTGCCTACCACCAGCCACATCTGTGCTGAGGATAGAGGATTCCTCGGCTCTGCCTCCAACGCTCAGACTCCTCCTCGGCCCTACGACCCTTCGGCTCCAGTCTGTCTTCCAGCTTCCTCGTCTCCATCATCCCCTGTCGGTCCACCAGCTCCACCCGGCTCTCTTGTCCCTCTGGCGCCGCCTCGATCAGTCATCGTCCCGCCATCTCCTCTGGACTCTGATCCTTCGGCTACACTGCGTCACTCCATTCCACTGGCTCCGTTGGGCTCCTCCTTCCCACCAGCTCCTCTCCAGTCCTTCCTCGCTCTGGCTTCGCCGCGTCCCTCCAGCTCTCCGCCTCCACCTTGGTCGCCGTAGCTGTCTGCTCCACCTCGGCCCTCGGAACAGTCGTTACCCTGGCTCGTCGGCAATCAGCCTCCCCCTCTGGCTCTGCTGCCCCCATCTCCACTGCCATCGGTCGGTTCCATGGAGTCATCGGCCTCTCCTCCACCATGGCTCCTCCCTCCTTTGTCTCCACCATGGACTACCTTCCTGGTTGCATTCTGGGCACCATCCTACTCCGTCAAGGCTCCGCCCTGGCTCCTCCCACCATCAGTACCACCCTGGCCCTCGGTGGTACCTTCTACGGCGTGAGGACATGCCTTCCGGGAGGGGGGCATTATATTACGTGTACGGACTCTTATTTTGAAGTTATCTGTTAAGTTAATTATAAGTTCACGCACTTTCTGTTTAGTTATCATCTTCACCTGTCTCATTCTGATTAGTCGCACTATTTAAGTTCCCTGTTTTGATGTGTAGTTTGTTGGTTATTGTTGGATGTCTCATTGTTTCTAGTTCCCTGTATGTCTTGGATTATCTCATTGAGCTAATTCAAATTCAAATTTTATTTGTCACATGCAAGATCATACACAGTACAACATGCAGTGAAATGCTTTGCACGACCGTCAGAAACAAAAGTAGAAAAATTTAAAGTCTAAAAAACTAAAGATTTAAAGTAAAATAAGGTAAATAAGGTAAAAATAAGGATATAAATGTAAACATTTAAGATTTAAGTGTTTAAAGTGTGCAGTATTTTACAAAATATGTAATAAATATAAATATATATGTACAGATGTATGAAAATAAACAGTGCAGGTAGTGCAGGTTTGGGTGT
>JAZGTJ010020430.1:0-10395 GCA_036877575.1 Botia almorhae
CGGCACATTTTAAATGCTGAAAGTTAAAGGCAGGGTAGGCAAAAATTTGGTTTGGTTAAAATGGTTGCTGGTTAAAAGTCTCTTTACATCCAAATAGCAATCACTAAGTGACTTAAATATAAGTACATAAACATATATCTTCTGTGGAAAGCACAGGATCATAAAATGTTCATCCAATCATTGCATGCGGTCTAAATTCAATGACAGGATGTCCCACTTGCCTGTCAAACTCTTTGTTTATGTGTTGGAAGAGGTGTGGCTTTGGTCATTCTGAACCTAAGACCTCCAGCACTGCACATTTTTAATGTCTCCCATATCTACCACACCTGATTCAATTCATCAGCTTATTAGTAGAAGCCACAAGACCTGTACTGGGTGTGTCCAAGGAGACATCCAGAATGTGCAGTGATGGGGTCCTCCAGGCCTAGATTTAAAGAGATTTGTTGTTGGCTGCTTACCTGTTTTAACGTGTGCAGGTGTTGTGGAGAGATCCTCGAGAGGGAGTGGCCACATGGCGCCATCTTTCTCAACTCCCAGCAAAGAGCTTCAACCAGTGTGTGGCTGTGATGGATGGATTCCTATATGTGGCTGGAGGAGAAGATCAGAATGACGCCCGAAACCAGGCTAAACATGCCGTTGGCACCTTAAGCAGGTATGTCATCCAACACGTTTTCAACAAGTCATCGGTAGAACATACACAGATTTGATTGCATCCTCTTCTGGTCCTCAGATATGATCCTCGCTTCAACACTTGGCTACATCTGACCAGCATGCGTCAACGACGTACCCATTTCAGCTTGGCCGCCACCGGTGGGCGACTGTATGCCATTGGTGGCCGCAACACTGATGGCCTCCTTGCAACCATTGAGAGCTACCAGCCCTCTACCAACAGCTGGCAGCTTCGCACTCCAATGGATATGCCACGATGCTGCCACGCCAGTGCCGTCCTGCCATCTGGAGACATCCTGGTAACCGGAGGCTATGTCAACTGCGCCTACTCTCGCTCAGTCATCCGTTACAGCATCGATAAAGACACCTGGAGTGAGCAGGGAGAGCTTGAGACACCTCGTGGCTGGCACTGCTCTGCAACTCTAGGTGGCAAGGTGTACATAGTGGGTGGTAGCCAGCTTGGCCCCGGTGGAGTCCGCATCGATGTGATGACCATGGAGGTCTTTTCCCCTGAAAGTAATGAATGGAGCCGAGCTGCCTCCCTGCCCCTGGGAGTGAGCACAGCTGGTCTGTCTCCACTAGGAGACCACCTGTACCTGCTCGGTGGTTGGAATGAAGCAGAGAAGCGTTACAAGTCAGCCGTCCAGCGCTACGACCCAGCAACTGACAGCTGGACATCTGTGGAAGATCTACCAGAACCAATAGTGGGAGTGTCCTGCTGTGCCCTGCCCTTGCCCCCTCGGCACACATCCCGCAGGCACCGGAACACCCCTTCCCATGAAGATCAGAGCAGTGTGACTTCACAGCATAATAATGCAGTAGAAAAGAAAGCATGAAGGGAAAGACAAAGAGCCAAAAAGACAGGGTGAGAGGATAGGATTATTAGAGTGAAGAATTGAGGGAGCAGAGGAGAGATCTGTACAGGTGAGATGGAAAATTAGAGAGTAGTTTGTATGGAGTAACGGAAAGGGAAAACATTATGCACAGAAGTCTTTTTTCAGTCTTGTTCCTAAACTCCAAAAATGCATTTAGGTACAAAGGGAGTTCAAAGAAAGAGTACTACCTAGGGCCCATTTATAAAGAATGTGAAGGATGAAAGAAATCAATACAAGCTCCACAGGGAAAAAGAAACTATTTAGTGGGGTGTCTGAGTGAATGAGTTTTAGAAATTGAGCCAGTTTTATTAGAAATACCATCATATTTAATACCATATTTATTTGTATTGTGCATTATTTATTGCTTATTTTATCAAGATTTTGTCTAAATTTGACCCAGTAAATCTAAAAGTTGTTGTGGTACTTGAATTGTTATATGCAATGAGTTGGCCCCCACTGACATATCCAAGTACGTGCCAAATCACAGAAAATGTCCCTTAAAGAATGTGCATAAACCCAGGCTTGCTACAAATCTTAAATCAGCCATTCTGAGTCATGTGGTTGCATTTCTCTTTGAACCCCTCCGTTTATTTTCTGTTAAGACCTGCATTCTGTGGTCACCCACAACCAGCCTAATGTGATTAGTGTCTAATACAAAGGAAATTTAAATCGGAAAATATAGACACCCTGTTATGGATCCATAAGCCTGGAGATCATCCAGTACTAGATCTCTTGTATTTAAATGAATAAAGCTATTTGAAACATAAAATTTGCATTCTTTCCTATGTGATCATTACTTGTACATTTTTTGAGTCACAGAACAGGTTCTCAGAAACTGCATTATGCTGCCAAATGAATAAACACAAGCTTTAAGTTTCAAGACAAAGCTAGAGAAAACACCACTTTCCACATACCTCTAAACTACAAACATACAAATACCGAGTGTGACTGTCACAGCTGTGTAAAAACTGCTTGCTTTGAAAGTGTACATTTCAACACTGCAGTATACACATTTTGAAATAAATACACGTGGACTACATAAAACTTGGGCTTTTCTTTTATTTGTTACAAAGTCAAAAAGATGGTCCTTTACTTCCCAGGCAGGATGATGCCATCATACTAAAAAGACAAAAAAAAAAAATCATTGTAAACATTGTAAAGCAACAAGACAAATACTGCCTAGTCATAAAACATTTTAACTGGCTAGAAAACACTTCAAGACTAACGTCATCACTTTAATTGTTGACACAAACATAGAAATAAGTTGAAAAGCAGAATCAATGCTTGTAAATCAAAGCGTAAAGTTTGACAATGTGCAGCAAGCAAGAGGTGCCAAACAATCTGATATAGAACAAGGACTGCTTGAAAATCTTAAGCGAGTTTAAAACACAAACCTTCTGCTGGAACCAGCGCATAGCCTCCTCCTTGCGGATACGGTGCTTGGCGCCAATGCGACCCTTCTTTTTCTTCTTGTCAGCAATGCTGAAACCAGGTCTGCCGAGAACCTACAGTAACAGAGCATCATTAAGATATTTATCTCCGTAAGTTACGGAATTTAGTTATTTACTAACATACATCATGTCTATGTTTAAGATGCTCGTTTTTAATACTGCCGCTAATGAACATTAACATACCAAAAAAATTTAATTAAAAAAAGTTTTTGAAATGTGTTTCAATGATTTGAACGTGCAGTTCAATTTAGAAAGGTAACAAAGCCAAAGAGAAAATACCACTTTCCACACACCTCTAGGCTATAAACATACAAGTACCGAGTGTAATTGTCACAGCAGTTTAAAAACTAATTAATGCAACTCACCACATAGAAGTCCAAGCCATAGATTCCAATGCTGGGGTCATACTTGATGCCCAAATCAATGTGTTCCTGGATACCAAAGCCAAAGTTTCCTGTGTCTGAAAAGTTGTTCTTTCTCAACTCGTACTCACGCACCTAGACACAATAGCAAAATAAGATAAAATGGTCTTAAAAACAAAGAGAAAAGAGAAGTGGAAAAACAAGCATTTCAGAAATCATTCTATAAGAACTTGCTAAATCAATAACTGTTGCCTGAAACTAAGTGAATAGGGGTTTGTGATGAACATTTTTCACAGCCCTGGGTGAGCCTAACAAATAAAACATCTTTGCTATTTCTGCATTCATCTCACCTTCAGTCCTTTCTCGAGGATCTCCTCAGCCTTGGCACCACGAACAGTACAGTGGACAGCAATCTTTTCGTTTCTACGAATACCAAAGGATCGCACAGTATAGCGGGCTGGGGAGAGAGAGATTTACATTGAGTCCATGACACAAACCCTTGCAAATACAGAAACTGTCCAAGACTTGATCTTTAATAGGGAGCTGACAGTCACCTACCCTTGGAGAAGACAGGAGTCTGGCCAGTGAGCTGTTCCAGCACCTTGGCAGCACGGGTCAGCCTGTCACCACTCTCACCTACGCAGATGTTCAGACACAGTTTGCGGATGCGCAGCTCCCTCATGGGGTTCTCCTTCTTCTCACTCTGGTCCTGTACATTGAAATACAAGATCAACAATTAGCCGTCATAATTGTGGGTTGTATGACGTAGAATTTCTTGACACAAGTTAAACAGATCAGATTCACTTTCTTGAGTCAGTATCATTTAAATTCATAACATTACACTAACAAACCCTGACAAAACGATTTTTAGAAATGTATGTCTGCGGATCTTGTAAAACAGTTTGATAACGCGTCACTATAGAACATGCCCGGACATAGACTCCATTGGAAAGCCGACAGTACGGCGATGCAATTGAACAAACGGTCATATTTTATATTTTAATTTATAAACGAACAACCGGTTGTACCTCCGGACACTGTCGTTTCCATTGGAATAAAATATGGGCAGAATTAAAGCAGACGCACGACTAACATCACGCGAGTCAACGACTTGCCGTCCCAGCTCTGAAGCTACTCGCTAATACTCGAATTATCCAAAACGTCACACTATCTTGGCCACCAATAGGACCTCCATTCTATATATCAAAGCAACTCAAATTAACAACATTGTGTTTCTCTTGACTAATGTGTGAAGACGAGCAGATGTTTGTTGATTTTTAGTGATTCATTTAGGATCATGATTTTGGCAACACTCACCGCCATGTTGGATCCCTAGGAAGAGAACGATGCACTTCCGGCGCAGAGTATTTATGCTGCTGATTGCGGTTTTATAAAACTACAATACCCAGCATGCTTTGTGCGCATTGAGAGATAAACTTCCGTCTTTGTGTGCTAGTGGTCTAAGTCCGATGTAATTAACTTTACCGTAAATATTTAACGTATTATATACGTATAATATGTATATTTATAATGTATATTTAACTTAATGGGTATTTTATGCGCCAACCTTATTGTTAATACAGTCTTTCTCATCCCACCTGCCTCTGAAACAGCAATTAGCAAGAAGCAAATCGTAGTTGGGGTCTATAAAATTTGCCCTATTTATTTAATTCATGAAAACTATAAAAATAAATGAATCATAAATAATTTAATAACATAATTTAATTTAAATATTTGTGTGTGTGTGTGTGTGTGTGTGTGTAAGCTGATGTGCATGTCTGTTTTAGCTGTAATGAAAAGTGAATTAATAAAAGCTTGTTAGAAAATGACACAAACAAAATTACAGAAGTTATTTTATATGGATAGGCTAAATTCTATAATGATGTACACGTAAACACCGTTTGAACATAATAAAAGTGATTATTATTCAAATATATTAGAAAATAATTACTAACATGACCGTTAAATATGCCCTTCAAATATTTGTTGTGATTAAACAGTCCACAATGATCCTTCAGAAAGCAATCGTACAAACATTGTACTGGTTTTGATCTATATAAACTAAATAACAAACTTAAAGTTTAAATATATGAATATATGGTGTAATTTAAATGGTTTTATCTATGCATACAATAAAATGACTAACATAAAACATATTTTATATTCATTGTAAAATAGCTTGAAGATGAGAAATTTACACATCTATTTTGAATGAAATTCATTCATTGTTAAAATACGCCATTAGCACAGACAAAATTAGAAATGCTAAGACCACATAGAAGTACCTAAAATAACCTCTAAAGGCTACAAAATCCACTGTGCCATTGTCTGAATCTGAGTGAATTAGAGGTTCGCTGTCAGGAACAAGACCAGAGGTAGGAATCGGCATCCTCAACAAGGGAAATCCTGATTCTCTTTGTTCCTTCAGAGCGTTTGTCAGAAATGCAAGAGTTCGCTTTGGAAAGGCAGGTGGGGAAAAAAAATTATATTCACGCACAAAGAAGTGGTACAGTGAACCACTCTGTACACATCTCTCAAAGTCTCCAAAGACCTTCATGAAGCAGACAGACAGCTGGCCTGGAGTCCAAAGAGAGTCCTGTGCTCTGACAGAGAGCGTGTGGAAGAAGGCTGTTTTGCCGTGGTAGGAGCAGAGCGGCTCCAGATCTTTGGGGTAACGCTGCTTCAGTCCCTCGATTACACACTTGAGCAGTCGCAAGCAAAGTTTCCTAAGAGATAAGAGAAAATTGTCTGTGGGTTGGTGGCATTAATCTTTTACACGGTCTGTTCTGATATGAAGGTGTTGTTTATACCGGCAACACTTATTGGAAGCACCCTCACAGCACGTTCTTTTATTGCCATGAAACAGGATCATCTCTTTCTCAATGTGAGAGAAGGATATCCGCCAGCTCTCTAAAAAAACAATGCACCTCAGATATATATTAACAGGGAAATGTATGTAACAGGAAAATGCTGTTATTGGTTGAACGTGTCTACCTTTGGCCTCATCTTTGAGGTTTCTTGCTTTTGGTCCCTTTGGGACAAAATAAACAGCTTTACTGGTAAAGTTGCGGCGGCATCGCTTTCCAAGCCACTGGTCAATTTCTGGTCCTGCCCTTGCAGCCTGCGGCCAGCCCTGTGGCACCTCAAGGGCAGGCACAATGTCTACAGACAACACATCCTCTTCTTCACCATTCGGTTTTAATTCAACAGTCACTGCAGGGGAAGTTACCTGTGACCTGCGTATTACCCAGCATGCCTCACCTAAATGCACCAGCAACAGAACCACAAACATTCTCACATGAAAATAAATTGAACATGAAGTTACATATAACAATAAATCCACAGCTGGTTTGTTTTACATACCTTTTACATTATAGCTGCTAATGAATTTACGGACCAAACGATGCATTTCTTTTTTGATTCCGGTGGCTGAGATGGTTTGGCCATCTTCCAAAAGAAAGTGCTGGACGTTCAAACGTGTCGGTTTGTAAAGCTTCACCTTATAAAATAGTCCATTATAATTTTCCAGTTCTGACCATATAAGCCTTGGTACTTTCAGTTTCAGCATAATGTCAAACTCGTTGGGTTTGTTGATCTGTTGGTGAAAAACATATATATGTGGTGAAAAAACACATATATATATATATATATATATATATATTGTGTGTGTTTCAAACCACTGAGCATGTTCTTGGCCAACAATTACAAATATTTACCTTCACCATCTCATAGTAGCTACCACTAGTAAAACAAGAGACGTCGTTGAAGAATGCCTGATCATCATTGTTCTTCAGGAAAGTCACTAGGCCATTCACCAGATGATTAACTAGCTTCACTGCATGCTGTTGGTCAGTCTTGCGGAGGCGTAGATCTCTGCCTCTCTGCCTGATCATGCGGTCCAGCTCAGGGGAAATGAAAAAATCATCTCCAGCAGGTCCAGAGGAAGCTGTCAAGATGGAATGATCTTTACCATAACTGAACAAACATAAACACGTTTTCATCATATTTATAATTTTGCACTTATTTACACATGGTTCTTGGTTAAAATCATTCGGATGATGTTTTACAATAAGTTACAATAAGACCACAATAGACGAACAAGGTTATTATAGTTTTGGGTTTTAAATTTTGTTTAAATTTTTATTTTGTTTTAAATGGCAAATTATTTAATTTATTTAATTTGTTTTTGGGGAAATTTTAGTTTTCTTTTTATTGTAGTCTATCAATATATTTAATTTTTTATTTCTATTTCAGTTCAGTTTAGTTTAAAAATATTTTATAATCCTTTAAATAATTTGGAAAGTACATAACAGGTGCAGTTTAGTTTTTGTTTTCACTTAATTATAATAACCTTGTATACAAACTCAAAAAGCAACAGATTAAAAGTCTGAAGTTCCATCTTCCTCATTACTTAATTTCGCATGTCTTTCCATGATGAAGCTTTAAAAACCTCAAGGTCTCAGATACAGTGCGTAACCCTCCGATGTATGCTCACAGCAACCTAAAATCTAAATGCAGAAGAAACTGTGTCATTAGCACTCCTAGATAGAAATATGTAAAATATGATAGTAAATAGGCTACAACAACAATACAGAAATATAGCAATTAAACAAAAAAATTGGCAAATCATTTGTGGCGACATCATGGTTTTACAGAGAATTATGTAATGGTAGAGACCGGCTTCACAGCCTGTTTATTGGGTTCATGTGTACAGGGGAAATAAATAAAAGTCCAGTGCCAAATAAATTCAAAAGAAGGAATGTAAGCTTGTAACATGTCACAACATCACAAACAGATACAGACATGATATAATCAAACCAAGCAAAAAGACTTATTCCAAAACAGATGTCAGTAACACTTTGATGTATTTATGTAGTATTCAACAATGCGAACATTACAAATGGCAGCAACATTAAAAAAAAAACAGGCCTTACAAAGGGCTTGGCTGGAGCTTTATGAATCAATATGTGAAATAAAACTTTACAATAAAAGTGAATTGTTTTTAATGAAACATCATATTTACTGTATATTTACAGCATGGTATTTAGTGATGTATATGAAGGAGATTTACCTACTTCCTGGTGCAGAGATGTTCTCCTGACAGACTAATGCGACCTGATGTATTTGGTGTCTAAGCTCCTCCCTGTCATGTCACATGGTCATCTGAAGACTTTCGTTTTACAGTAAAACAATCTGTTCCGCTGATGTACTCAGGGTGTGATCCCCTGAGGTATTCCTGTATTTACAGCTGAGTCTGAAACCTTAGTGCTCAACGCAGGAAAGGAACTCGGCTATGTGTTATTGTGATAGCTCGTGCGTCACTCAGGTGGCTTATGCACAGATTTCTGTATCAGTTCAAGCATTGTTTCCTATACAAAGGCCTTACAAAGGCTGTCCAAAGTGCAGGTGGTTAAATTTTTACTGAGAAGGTATGAAAAGTAAATCTCACTGGAGATTCATTTGAATCGTGGCTTTAAATTAATCATCCTCTGTCTTCGTCATAAGATAATAATTGTTTTTGCAGATTGATTATATTTTATTAATTCTATATGCCACCGATACTTCATGAGCTGGCAACATTTTTAGCAAAGCTGGATACACAAATGAATAGGCTATGATCATTTTAAACAGTAACACATATTATTAACCAGTAAAAGTTTGTAATTTTTGCTTTTTTCAGCCTGATGAATGGAGGATATGTGTGACAAAGCTTTTCGAGATTGAAATCTTAAAATAATATGTGACTCTTATTTATGTTTATGATTTATTTATGAATATACAATAAAACCTTACTTGTTTAAAGTACTTCCACTTACAAGAAAGAACAATGGAACCATCTGTGATGAATCAGTATTGTTTATTTTTTATAACCATATTTTCCTAAGGTATTTAGAAACAAACGATTTCCTCCTTTCCTTCGAAAGCTTTTACGATGGGTTTTTATCAGCATAAGCCAGTCCTTTAAAACCGTGCTCAGGTTGTGAGACATTGCAGTGTAGGCTTGCTGTGTGTCTGATGAGACGATTCATTTGGCTTTGGCTGCCTTCTGAGCAGACTTGGTCACCTTGCCACCACTGGAGGCTTTCTTCTCTACAGCCTTGATGACACCGACGGCAACGGTCTGCCTCATGTCACGCACAGCAAAGCGACCTAGAAAACAGCAGGGGATGGAAAGGAGATCAAATGTAGCTAAAATAGCAATCGTAATTTTTTTAACACTAATCTCAACATAAAATAATCGCACTTACCCAGTGGTGGATACTGTGAGAAGCTCTCCACACACATGGGCTTTCCAGGGACCATAAGAATAATGGCAGCATCTCCTGATTTGAGGGCCTTGGGGTTGTCCTCAAGCTTCTTGCCGGAACGGCGGTCGATCTTCTCCTTGAGTTCAGAAAACTTGCAGGCGATGTGGGCAGTGTGGCAGTCCAGCACAGGGGCGTAGCCCTGAGAGATCTGACCAGGGTGGTTCAGGATGATGACCTAGGAGGAACAGTGTGACATTGATGGTAAAGTACTCAATATCCATTCTGGTCTTCTGGTCGTTCTGTAATGCAAATCGAACCTGTGCTGTGAAGTTGGCAGCCTCCAGAGGTGGATCGTTCTTGCTGTCTCCAGCCACGTTGCCACGACGGATGTCTTTAACTGAGACGTTCTTAACATTGAAGCCAACGTTGTCACCGGGCAGAGCTTCAGCGAGAGACTCGTGGTGCATCTCAACGGACTTGACCTCAGTGGTCACATTGGCAGGAGCAAAGGTCACGATCATACCAGCCTTCAAAGTTCCGGTCTCAACACGTCCGACAGGCACTGTTCCAATACCTGGGGGGGTTCAGTCAACATGTTTAAGACAACAGATCAGATCAGGGTTTCTGATCGCTCAACACGATTTTCGATTAGAGCTGGTGGTAAATTCTCACCTCCAATTTTGTACACATCCTGCAGAGGCAAACGAAGAGCTTTGTCAACAGGGCGAGAGGGTGGCAGGATGGAGTCCAGAGCCTCAAGGAGGGTGACTCCGCTGGCGGCACCTTCCTT
>JAZGTJ010020431.1:0-10394 GCA_036877575.1 Botia almorhae
ACCTTAAGCCAATTATTTTGGAGGCACACAGGGCCAGGCAGTATACATTCAAATACCCACACTTTCAAAAGTATTACCACAGGACTTAAGCCTTAAAAATGTTGGTGTGAAATTAAGTGATTGCTTTTAGACTTTATCTGTATGAAGTTGTCCATTTTGCAACTTCTTGTCATGACCATGTAACTTGGGTACAGCTGGTAACTTATGCATGATACACACAATGTGCCCAAAAGACTTAAGCACATTAGATACACTAAAGCATTAGAAGATGTTTAGTTTTATATCTTTTGCTTTAGTGCGTTAGGAAATAGCAATGTACATTTCTATACATTCTTTGCAATTAGCTGTAATAACCAAGTGAGGCTTTTGTATGACAAGGAGTTCTACAAGAGATAGTATTACATATAATGATATACATATATATATATATATATATATATATGAGATTTATATATGGTAGATCACTTCAATGCCGCAAGTCCGTTCGAATAGGCCTCACCCAAAGTTTGATACTGGCACCACGTCTAAGTCTGGCAGAGGTACAGAAGTGTAAAATTTCATGAGAAATGCTCTTTTTTTGTGTAGGAGTCCAAGCGTGGTGAATCTCTTATCAGTATGCATGCTAAGAAGATGAAGAGGAAAGCTGAGGAGGATGCTGAAAAGCCTGTGGAGAGAAGACCCTTCGACAGAGACATGGATCTCCAGGTCAATCGCTTTGATGAGGCGCAGAAAAAAGCCTTGCTCAAGAAGTCACAAGAACTGAACACCCGCTTTTCTCACAGCAAAGATCGCATGTTCCTGTGAGGTCAAGGATTTCTTCAAAACATGTAGTATTACATTGGAATCCTTGAAAAATAATCATCAAAACATTGTTTAAACGTTAAACCTTGTTGACCTTATGTATGTGAAATGTGCAGGACTGATGATTTCTCATGAATTTTCTTTTTGTAGATTGATATCTAATTGTAAGGGATTAAATTTATTAAATTTGCGAGTCATTTAAACCAGGCTCCTTTCTCATGAGTACTTCAGTATTGGTAAATCTCACGAAACCTGTCTGTGTCACACAACATGTCTGGGTCATATTTTAAATTCATTTTGTATACATTTTTATGCAATATCTGTAATGTTTGCCGTATTGAAAATTATTGAAAATAATTAAACACAATGCTCCTAAACTATTTGTTTATTAAAGTAGTGCAAATTAGTATTAAAAGTAATTTCACCGAAAAAGTAAAAAATATATTTTCTTGTGATTTAATCATTTAATGTTTACCCTATTAGGACAGGGCACTAGTTTTCAAAAATGTGTGATTATAGATGTGTCATAATTCATTTCGGTATCATTCCAGTAACATTTAGCGTTGTGACCCATTAAATAGGCTCTGTGTTTTTTAGAACTAAAGGCTTGTTTTTATTGTTAATGTTTTTCCATAAATGTAGATTGCTAGAATCTGTAAATGTGAAAAGATAAAAATATTACTTTTTTATTTGTTGTAAATAAATTCATACCAACCATTGAAATGAGGTGTAAATAATACTTTACTTGAACTGTTTATTCTAACACAGAACATGGTTATATATTTCTCAAGATTAAGTGGTATTTTTTCGCTAGCGCGTTTATGTAGCGCCTTAGCTTTCTGTCCTTGCGGGTCACCGTACAACCAGCTCTGTTGTTGGTAGTGCACTAGCTAGTCGGGTGCAGCGTGTCAGGAACATAAAAAACGAGCACAAAGTTCACATGAATAATCGGAATTTAAATATCTAAACTAATAACAAGCATGTCAGGAGACCATAAAGGAGACGTGGATTTAACTGGTGCGAAACAAAATACTGGTGTGTGGCTGGTGAAAGTAGGTGTTGTTCATAGCTCTATGCAGAGCACTGCTAGGGCTAATAGTGCCGGATAATTTCTTAACAGTGTTCGTTATATGTTTTATTAATGATCAGTACATGATTTCAGCATTTACAGATAACATACAGACCCAGTTTATTTGTTGGAAGTTTTAGTATTTGTTAAAATGGTGTTAGAAGATTGCTTTTAAACTGTGATATTTATAGCAAGTAAAGTGGACTTTAAAGCCATTGTTGAATGAAATTGATTTATCTCGCAGGTCCCAAAGTATTTATCACAGCAATGGGCAAAAACAACAGGGAGAGGAGAGGTTGGAAAGCTTCGAATTTGCAAGTATGTACCAAAACTGTCTAGCAATCATCTGTATTTGCAGTTTACAAGTCTGTAACTTGCAAATTTGTTTGTTTGTTTGTACAGGAATCAAGGCAAAGCAGAGGTAATGACCAAAATGTCCTAATCATTGACTTTTCTATGAGCTGATCATGTTTAAAAATGGATTCTGTGTGTTTCTGATGGCTTGAAATTAAATTCCCTTTGTACTAACAGGTTTCTTTCACGCTCAATGAGGAGCTGACCACTATAGACGGCATGGGGGAGAAATCCTCCAAGGTACAAGCCCCCAGAGAACATCCATTTACTCTACAGACTGTTGGTGGACAGACTCTGGCTGTCTTTACAGAAACATCCTCAGGTGAGAACTAGAATCTGCCCAAATGTAATTTTTTTGTATTCTAGACAGTCTGATCTAGTCTGAAACTAATGCATTTAAAATCTAGTGTGTTGTAAAGTGCAAAGTTTTGTCATTATTTGATAAGAATGTTTGAAAACAATTAATTCAGTGATATATAAGTTTGTTAAACCTGACAATTCATTTTTAATAAAATAACCAAGTAATACAAATAAAAAATAGTCTTTTGGAAATGCATTATATAATAACTTCATTAACAACTTTATTAAGTCATTAACAACAATTGTTACTAATTGCCAAATAAGTTTTTTTAGAAGTTATCAAAACAATAGGCTGATTAATATATACTTATAATATTCATATTTGAATGATCAGTAACTAGGGAGATGTTAAGCACTATAAAATGTTTGTAATAGTTTAATTATGAGAATTAGTCTTTAATGAAAATTGTGCCACTGGTTATTCTTGTTATTACTTAACTTTTGATCTGAAACAGCTCATATGGTAAGTAATTTTGTGCAATCTGTGTATTGTCTTGCACTTTCAGAAATTCAGATCTCCCTCTAGTCTCATTCAGTTTCTCTGCTATTAATCATTTCTTGGTTTCTTCACAATTCTCTCTGTGTCTGTTCTGAGACTGTGAATCGGATTAGGGTGTAATAGTTTTGATCTGGCGTCTAAAGCTTTTTAGTTGCCTGACCTCTGCCTAAACCTGTGTGTGTGTTTAATAGTAGCAGATGTTGGTGTGGGCCTTTATATTTACTGAAATCTGATTAACATGGAATTGTTTTGTGTCTGCCTTGGGTGTTGTCTGCATGAACAACTTTGTTTATTTGACATTCAACTCATTTTTTGGTAATATAGTAAAACTGTAAAAAAGTGAATGATTTCCTTAGTTGTTAGAATGTGCTTGCCAATCCTTGTGGGATCAGTTGTTGACAAAATGTGTTGTGTTGAAACGAATGGTGTTTATTAACAAAGTCCTAAAATAATCTTGAAGATTCTACAAGTATATTTTCCCAGAGGTTTCTGTCTCAGTTAAAAGGTTGAGAAATTCAGGGTATGAAGAGTGGTATGTTTTGACTTGGGCCATGTGGCAAATACTTTCATCCACATTAGGTAATTATTAAAAATGGATTAATCTTTTGGTTAGCATTGGCCTATGGAGTTTTGTGATTTTTACACTGGGAAGGTGTTTTATCCTTAGTGACTTTTTAGTGACTTAGTGATTTTATTTCCTGTTTAGCTGTTGTTGCTAACCACACCAAGGTCATGCGTTTGATCTGAAGAGCATATAAACTAAAATTGTATATGCAGTTGCACTTTAATTTGCTTTGTATAAAAATGTCTTTTAAAGTTTATACATTTAATGTATTGAAAATAATCTTCAAGGCGCAACCAAGACTTATGCTTAGGTGCTCAAGGCTACAATGGTAATCTGTCTTAACCTTAGAACATGGATTACCAGATAAAATCTTTAACCTCTTATAAAATTTTTCCATTTCTTTTAAAAGCATAAACCTTTAATTCAGTGAAAATTTAATTGTGACACATTAAATGAGCATTTATATTCTGTGTCCCTTTTCTCATGTTAATTGTTCTATTGACCATTGGTTTATTAAAAGATGAATTCACAAATTTATATAAAACTTTCTATTGAGAGCTGTGGTGTAGTGCCCCCTGATGTTTGACATGGGAATCAGGCCAAGCATTAAAGGCACAATATGTATATTTTTATATTAAAATATTATATTTTAACATTAAAATATTTAATAATCAATGCCAAAGTGTTATACATTCTGTTTACATGTGTACTTATATTATCACAAATGTTTTCAACAATGTTAGAATCCAGGGAAATTTGCAGTTTTAACCAGTGTTCTGCCCATACTCATAGGGTCCCCTGTAGGCATTATGTCCGCATTATCCTCAATTTCCACTTAGAAACCATGACAACACAAAACCATGACTCTTATGATAAAATGCGGAAGTAGTAATTGTTGCATCTAGCGAGTCTATAGTCGTGTAATTAAATACAGTATGTTTTATACTTAAATTAGTAAGTCAGCCTTTTTACAAATGCTGTAGGTATGTTCAAATGTACTTTTAGTATGATTGTTTTGAACATGTACAACTGCACTGCATTACCCCATCATTTAATTCCACAAGTAAAGTCACACATATGAGTAGTAATTCATCATTAAAAATGATGTGACTTGTGGCTAATTTATTAGAAAGAAATAAAGCTATGTGATCCAACATAACAATTTTAAAACTCCTTCACAGCGTCTTCATCTTTTGAATATGCGACTTCTAGCTGCATAAGTTACATATTGTGCCTTTTGAAGGAATAGTTCACCCAATAATGAAAAATCCAAATCAGAAGATTTTTGTGTGAACTATCTCTTATACATCTCGTCAATTAATCAGTTGGTTTCTTTAAAGCTAATTCATTAACTGACTGATTGGGTTGGGTTGTGTGTGTGTGTGTGTGTTTTACTGATTGCTGTATAAAACGTTTCCATGAGGCTTGGCCTGCCTATGTGGATAAGCCTATATGGTTTGGCGAGTTCCCCCTTCTTCTCATGTTGCCATCCCTCTTATAGGGCAGACAGATGCTGAGACCAGCGACTCAGGTACAGGTACAGGCCCAGGTGAGTGCTCATCGTCGCCCCCTGCTTGAGTGAAGGTCCAGGGCCAATCAAGCATTATACTGTACATATTGATCTTATGACCACTGATGAGAAAGCTTCCAAAAGCCTATATACAACTCTCAAAATCATCTGTGTGTGGTTGTGTGTATGGGGTTGTTTGTCACTGACATTAATACAGATATTTAAATTTTGGTTTGACAAACAGTCAACAAAGCAGCACAGATAAATGATCCTTTCTGTATCTTTATTTAATATTGGTGTATTGAAGATTTGTAGTTGCTAGTCATTCACAACCGAACAATCACTCGCCACAGACTGAAGCAGAGATACTGTACAGAATGGGGGTCTTTTGCTAATGAGAGATGACAACTGAGCAGTGATGAGCGTATGTACAGTTACAACTGTCTTTGAGTGTTAATTTCTTCCTTCTCTTCCAAAGACAAAATTGCACTGGAAGGATTGGTGGTGCAGAGAGCTGAATGCAGGCCAGCAGTAAGCGAAAACTACATGAGGCTTAAGAGGTAATTAGCCTTTTTCACACTTCAGGTTTATTGACTTACAGATTGGCCACCGCAAGGTAAAAAGTTTTTCCAGTAACAGAAATAGCCAGTGAGGGCCTAACAAGAATATCGAATATAAGAATATAAGACGAACGTATAAATAATATCTTTATATATCTAATATCTCTAGCTCTAATTAGATGATGTAAAAACACCCCACAACTAAAAGGGAGCCGTAGAAATGTCTTTGAGTTTATGAGACGACCACTTATGGAAAAAACCTCTCAGACATGATGATGCTTTTGTTGCAGGCTGCAGATTAAGGAGTCATCCAAACCCCTCAGATTCTCTCAACAGCTTGATAAAGCTGTTACCACCAACTACAAACCTGTGGCTAATCACGCATATAATGTAGGTCAAGCCCTTGCAGGTGTATGTCTGTCTATCTCTGTAAGTAAATAATAAACACACTGTATTCCCATTCTGTCACAGCTGGACTATGAGAAGAGGAAAAAGGAAGAAGGAAAGAGAGCAAGAGCAGATAGACAGCAGGTTTTGGACATGCTGTTCTCCGCCTTTGAGAAGCATCAGTATTATAACATTAAGGATCTAGTGGATATTACAAAACAGCCTGTGGTGAGTTACACAAATGGGGCACTGTGTTTCTGAATTGATAAATTACACATTAACATGAAGTAAACAGATATATATATATATTTTTTTTTTATTTTTAGAAAAACTAGAAAAACCTTTTTTTTCTTGACTTATACTAGCCTGTTTGTATGGTAACAGTAAGTGTATCCATTAACCCTGAGTAAACAAGCACCTCACCCAATACACAATATATAAGCATGCGGTAAGGTAAACAACTTTAACTGTCACATGCTGTAGGATAAATTGAAAATGAATTTAACACCAAAATGGTAGAAATAATAGTAGAAATAATTTATAGTAGAAATATCTCATAGTAGAAATAACTGCAAGAAATTTCTCCTTTGGATACTTTGGATAAGTATTACCTCAGAAAGTAAAGGGGTATTTTGGGGAATTAACATTCATTTTAAGTTTTTCTTTTTTTCATTTTAAGCATGTTTTTTTGGAATAAAAATATTGAATATTGACTGATTTCATGAATTCGAATAAAAAAAGAAAATTAAAAAAATAAAAGGTTAAGAATGTTCATCTTAATGTTTTGTGAATCCACCCCATCTCCGTTTCTATCTGACAGTACTTTAAAACTAGTTCTTGTTGTATTAGTATAGTTCTAACTATTTTTCAGCAGCCATCATTTTTAGATGCAACTGATTAGCTTGGTCTCAAGGCAAGAATGCATACTGTGCAACTCTAATTGTTCAATTTCTTGTTGTGACATTATGCTGCCTTCTTTGTCCTAAAGTTGCCCTAAAGTTGTGTAAAGGTGCAATAAGTACATTGTGTGTTTATGATTACCTATACAATACACTTTCTCATTTTTTGTAGATATACCTGAAGGAGATTCTTCGGGACATTGGCATCTACAATGTCAAAGGCACCCACAAAAACACCTGGGAACTTAAACCAGAGTACAGACACTATCAGAATGAAGAAAAGAGTGACTGATCGTTTCACTTGACTCAGTGGCTGACCAGTTTTAAAAGCAAACAATTACTTTTCTCAAAAAGTACAAAGTGTTATTATCAGGATCATTTAATTCTCAACAGTTTCACCATGCTAAGCATTCCCATGACAAACCGCTAATAGTGTCATAGTTGAAATTAAATAGTATCTAAAATCAGATTTTTATGTAAAGTTTGTAGGTAATGTTTTTAAGAAACCGTACTGATATATTAATAGTGACATTTTTTTCTATTTGAATTTTTTTGTTTTTTCTTACTTTGTATTGTATTTCACTTCGTCAAATGCTGTTAAATAAAGTTTTTGTACAAAGATAAGCCACATTCAGTGGTATTACTTCATCTTTGGTTTTAACAAGACTGAAATTATCATTTTGCTCTTAAAGGGACAGTTTACCCAAGAATTGCTATTAAAGAAATATACAATTTATAAAAATTCTGTTATAATCCTATTATAAAACCAATAAACGGCAATATAAGTATAATACAAACTACATTTGTATTTAAGATTAAAGTGCCTTATTACTGTCTGAAATCACTGTTGAGCCATGTGTAGTCAGTTGTTATAGAGTGATTGTTAGCCTCCAAGGTGTGTCTGTTTATCCCTAAATGAATTAATATCATTAGGTCAATACTGACCTAAAAAAATATAAATTCTAATGCTAAACAATGGTGACCTTACAGACAATCTTACTGCTTCAGTATGGAAGATGACCTCTGCTGTCCTATAAACGTCTCACAATTAGACATGTTTTTAGTGGAATATGATAACAGAATTTTCACTTTTATGTGAACTATTCCTTCAACTTTTATAGCACTTTTATAGCCTCTTTTAACCACATAATAACAAAATACAATGGTTGCAGTCATACACCTGAGGGTTTATTGTCCAAAAAAGAGAATTTTTAAAAAATAAAAAAAATGTTGAAATTAAATATTTGAAACATGAGATGCCACCTTCAAAACCACACCCCACGTAAAGGAGTAGATACATATTTTAACAGACAAGTAGCACATCCTATAACTGCATTCAGACGGAGTGCAAGACACACTTTGAGTGTAATCATTTTCTTTGACAAGTGAATTCACTAAAAGGCTACCAGCAAAGTCAGACTAGCCAGTTAACCAAGTTCATTTAATTAATTTAGAATATGCACATATTTATTTAATGATTAATATCATATTAATCTGAAATATTTTACATATTACAATTGTTATTAAATATTAATGCGTCCGATTGATAATGACGTATTACATTACATGAATCACTTTAATATTTCGATATTATGCGCTGGGTTTCTGAGAACAGCAACTCCGCCCCCATTTGATTGGTCGCCGCTCGACTTCTGTTACCAGTAATTCCCGCCTTCTTTTACTTTGGTTGGCCATTTCCAATCATGTTAGATATTGACGAATGCTGTTACACGGCTGTGGCAGATACATTTTTATACATTTTTAAGCGTTTTGCCATCTTTACAACATGCGGAATGCAGCAGGTTGGTATTGAAAATGTGGTGTTTACGATCCTGCAAGGCATATAATCCTTACAGGTTTACAGGTTAAGGACTAAAGGACCAAAGAATTTAATTGTGAATTTAATTATGTTTATTGTGTCCATGCCTAGTCTAGTTTGTTACTGTCATGGTTTAGCTAAACCTAAACATAATTTACAAAAAACAATTCTATAATTTATTTTGTAATTATGTATATGGTAAAAGTTTCCCTCCTTGTGGGTGAATATTTAAATTGTCATTGTGTTCTTAACATACTTAACGTACCATTTACATGTCAAACGTTTACAGAAACGTTTATGTATTTTTAACAAATTGCTGTTTAAAACCAACTCTATATATGTATTGATAAAACCTAAATTATCTAGTCTTAACAGGGTTTGAATTTGAAAGCATTGAAACTCCTTGACTTCTTCTCCGCCTCCGTCTTTAAAGGCTTCTGGCACATCCGGGTTAAACTGATTAAACTGAAAGTGAGACGAAGTTTTGTAACTAAGGACAGCATGGATGGAATGTAATAAAGAGAATTTCTGGGTAAGTTTAGGTAAACAATCAGTATGAACACAACACAGTTTATATTGTGTGAACACAATTTCACAAGAATTTTAGATCGTAGCGTCTTCTGCTTATGATTTTGTTGTATTTAGTTTTGTGGTGAAATTTGATGCATTAGGAACCGTCAGGCTGAGTATGTGTTCATGTTACACCGTTTGTTGCGTGCATGCGCACTTAATGAGAGTTATTAACTTAAAATAACTTTATTCATTTACATCACCACTAAGTATTAGCTATATTACTTTGTATTACTTTATGAATTATATAGTACAGCCTCTAGTAAACTATATATATTGTGTTTAGTAGAAAATATGATTTATTAATTTATGTATAGATGTATTTACAGGTTTAATACTGACCTCATTCTGCTGAAAGGGAATTATGAGTTATGAGAAGAGAGAAGAGGAGGATGTTGGTCTGTACCACACAGAGAGAGAAGCCTCTCTACAATCCAGGTTTGTGTTAGTAAAAAGTGTTGCTAACATATTACATTTTTATAAAGAGATAAATAAACTACATTTGTACGCATCCTTATCTATGAAGAATAGTAATGTTGTAGAATGTAATAATGTTTTATTTAAAAGTAATAAGGCTAAAGAAAGGCCAATTCTTTTAACACAGAGTATAATCCTTTCTTTTGTTTCTTTTTATCAGGCATCATTTATGTGAAGCAGCATCTCCAACACTTAGTTGTGTATCACTAAAAAGTGAGGCCTCAATGAGAGTGCCTGTTCAATTCAGTGATGGAACAATGACTTCTAAGCTCAGGTTAGACACTAAATCCAAAATGAAAACATTTATTAAAAAGAGTTAAAATACATTTTATGAATACTTATCTATAAAGTGTAATAACGTTAAATCACCTTTATTTATAACTCCATTGAAAACTGAAACCAAGCCGGACACAGGAGTAATGAGGCTAAAAATAAAGTTACACTCTTTTAACACAGAGTATAATCCTTTCTTTTGTTTCTTTTTATCAGGCATCATTTATGTGAAGCAGCATCTCCAGCACTTA
>JAZGTJ010020432.1:0-10393 GCA_036877575.1 Botia almorhae
ACTATTTTATGCTGCTTCTTATATTAAAAAAAGTTTACTGGCCTCTCTATGTTATGAAAACACAAAACAGGGATTTTTAAAATTGTGCTTTCCAGGTGTGTAAAAGTCCAGGAAATTATAAAACATGAAGACATGGAAATTATTATAGTGAATATATATTTTCCTTGTTATGCTGTTTTCAACAGCATTATATTGTTGTGTGGATTGTCCTGTGTGGTTCAAAATGATCAGAGGGTTTTGAGTAATAATGAATTTAGTGAATTTTAATGAATTGCTCGTTTACAAATTGATCTCAGTCGTTTATTAGTGAATTGGTCACTAATCCTTAACCAGTAACAGAAAATGATTGAAATAGTCAGGGACGTTCCATGGTCAAAAAGTGTGGGAGCTCTGAGTTTAGTTCTGCACAAACCACATTAAGTTTTCTGGATGTTTTGACTGTTTGCTCGGATTCTGTTTCTGAATGTTGTTAGCTCCACCCACCACAACATCTCATTGATTCAAAATCTCACTTCACATGTGGATTAGACATCAAATATGTTCTGATTGCAGTGATTGTTTCGTGTCATGCAGCAGTTTGTACTGTGTGGTCAGACAAATAGCTTGTGTTTGTTCAGTTTAGGACACAGTGTATTTGGCATTACATGTGTTTTTTTTGTAGGGATGTTAAATGCCAGATTAAGAGATTTACATGAGCCTGCTGATTTATTGACAAAACTTATTGTGTAATTACGGTCTTCATTGGTTAGCTTTTGCTGAAGATTTTTCCCTTAAATTTTACCTGTAGTTACTTATGTTTGAACAAACTCTTGCCCTGATTAATGCTGATTTGCTCTGATTCCAGTGTGGCATCTGTGGGTTCACCATTGTGACAGGGGGCGCAGCGCGGCTGGTTTTTGGATATGACAGCTACGGCAACACGTGCGGCCAACGCAATGAGCCAATCGAAGGGGTCCGGCTGAGCGGCCTTGATCACACGGACAGAAAGTAAGTCAGCTTATTCCCTTCTTAAATTCTTTCTCCTTTTTGAACAATTTTGAATGGTGGTCGTTAAAACAGACAGCTTCGGCTTCTTGCCTTTCGATTATCGCATCAATGCAAATGCCAGCGTCTGGCGATTCACACAGAGAAGGCAGAGAACTATTTCAGCTCCACACACAGAGCTTTGAATAATTCAGCACAGGCCCCGAGGACGGGTGCTGTCACAGTGGCGGCCCTTAATGGCTGCTAGCTGGTAGGAAGGACAGGTATTTCAGGCTATTTCGTTCTCGTCGCTGTCAAATTACTTTTGTGCTCCCCGCTGCGGGTGAACTAAATTAAACAAAGCTTTTTAGAGATGGTCCTGAGATCTGAATCATCATTCTCATGCAGAGCTATTCATTTACTGGAGCATCTAATGGCTTGTCAGAGCAGAGGCAAACTTCATAATGGTTTGAAAATGGCTTGCTTGAGCTGTCAGACTGATGACTGTGCTGTCATAAAGCTTATGATGTACCTCTGTACATCAGGCTCTCTGGTGGCACTTTCAAACTATAGGTTTTGTAGCAGATTCGAGTCCATTTTATATAGTTTATTTTTTTTGTGAGTGTTTTCTAGAATAGTCTTGAAAAGGTGATCTGGGGTACAGATTGTTTTTCATCCTGAGGTACTAAATTGTGAAAAATGCATTTCAAATTGATTTTGTTTGGAGTTTAGAATGTCAAGGTGCCAAATACTTTTGGCCATTTTAACACACTGTCTCCAAACTGCTTTATGTTGCATGCATTAAAATAAGTAACGCTTTAATTTGTTTCATCCTTATAGATTAGTTATTAAATGACTTGAAGAGAAAACATGTTTTTCAGTTAAATCCCACATCCGTCTACAGACTGATTATTTGTTATCAGAGTTTACAGAGGGTTGTGTGCACATGGGTGGGGTGTCGCGTATCTGTGTAAATTAAGAAGCATTGAGGTGTTTGTTTTATCCTATTACAGCCATATAGCTGTGAATGATTCATAAAAACTTGAGAGATGGATGTGCTAAACATCACCTGCAGTGAAGATTTTCAACAGGAGAGAATGACTGTTCATTTCTCATCTGCTTCTCATTTCAGCTTAACTCCCACAAATACAGGGACACTAGAGAGGTGCAATAATGAGCCTTGAACAGCAGTACACACACACACACACACACACACACACTGTGTGCCTGTGGGCCCATGAGCCTGTTGCCTAATGAAAGTGCTTCATAATGAGAGTGTGTGAAGAATGATAAGATTAGGTCTTTTAGATTAGGAAGTGAATATGTTTTGTAAGTTCATATCATTTGTTTTGTTTTCGTGCCTGAAGAGTTGAAAATGTCCTCTTTTGTTACTTTATTTGTTTACGTCTGAAATGCAAGAAAATGCTATTAATCTGTTTTACACAGCTGCTGTAGGCCGAAGGGTTGTGGCTCTGGACATTTACTGTTCTGTTTTTTTTCTACATTTACTTTTGTGTCAAGCAGAATATGTTATATAGCAATTTATGTTATGTATAAATATGTTATATAGCAATTTAGACACCTGACCTTGGCCTGCTCAGCTGATGTTAGTCTTTATTGACTAGATTAGCACAGACCTGAGGGTGTAATGCTGACCTGAGTAGTGTTCCTGTAGCTTAGTTGGTAGAGCATTGCGCCAGCAACGCAAAAGTCGTAGGTTTGATTCCCAGGGGCTCATGTACTGACAAAATGTATAACTTGAATGAACTGTAAGTCGCTTTGGATAAAAGTGTCCGCCAAATTCATAAATGTAAATGTAATGCAGTGATGTCTGTCACAGAATCACAGTGCTTCTGTAACACTAATGCTTGTTTAGGATTTTGCATATGTAGAGAGTACTATGCTGTATTGGAGAAAGTGCATGCTGGGCATGTAACTGTGTGTGTTAGAAGAAGGACTGAGTTAGCAAGCTAATGTTGTGTTAGCCAAGCAAAGTTCACCTGGTTAATGCAATTAGCAGAATTTTACTTTTTCAGCTGCTAATGCCATCATCTAGCAGCCTGTACCTGCTGCCCACAATCCCTTACCTTATCCAGCTCTGTTTAATGGGGTTAAGTTCTATATTTACCTCTCATCAGTGTTCATTGTATTTATGGATCACTGAAAAAGCTGCAAGCAAACATTAAGTTAGATTGGTTAAGGGTTAATTTTCATTGCCCCTGTCAACATTACAGAAATGATGTATTTTACAGGCAAACCTTGTGCCTCTTTATTTAAAGGAGATTTATTTTACGGGAGTTTTATTATTGTCTTTAAAATTATGTTCACTTGCACCAAAAACAATAATTTATATATAAGGTATATATTTTTCTCTGGAAATCAATCCACAACCTTTGTGTACATTCACTACCTGTGTAGATAACACAATGCTTTACCAGTTGAGCTACAGGAACACATAATTCTGTCTGTATTTTTCTTCTAAGACCTCAGCTGCATAACCTCTAAATTTGATTTAAAACCTGTGCATTAAACTGACCTAAAGAAAAGTTTGGGCTTGACCACAAACACCCTTGCTTAAAGTAAACCTAGTGTTTGGCCAGGCGGTTTTGACAGGCCATGTTTTGATTCTTAAGTGCTTCTCCTCAAATGTGTACGACACCTGCTCCTGAAAGTCTGTTTTTGTGCTGAGCTCACAAGACAATGGGCCCCTCGTCCCTGCGTGGGCATGGTGCCCACTTCACACCGAATGAAAGCTGAGATAGAGCCGTGGTCACAGTGGAGGCTTGGCTCTTACGCAAGTCCTCAGTTCCTCTCTGCCAAAAGACTGGGCTGAACGGTCCTGTGACAAAAAATATCTGCTGTTCAAAGCCGATTTTTATCACACAATGCTGCGTTTTAAGTCCCACGGCATTAAATGAAACAAATAACTGCTATTTCATTTGTCATCAGATTTGATGTTGAATGCCCTTCCTGTCTTGAAACAAAGACAATGGGGTTCAATTTGTGGTTATGTTGTTCACAGATACGTCTTTTTCCTGGATCCATGCAACATAGACATAATTCAGAGGAAGATCAAGTCCATGGCACTGTGTGTTTCACAATGTCCTACTGAAGAACTGGTGACGTACAGCGACCTCAAGAGGTTTGCGATGATGAATGGTGAGTCAGCTGCCCAGTTAGCTATTGTGGACGTGTGTAACATACTATGATTGTCACGCATGTACTAGCAGGACATTACAGAATGTTCCTCAAACCATTGGACAGACAAAGGCTTCCCTTATATGTGATTATGACACCAGCATCCTTCCTACATTGTTCTGTAAGAGGTCTCCAGCACATAGAATTTATTGATTTCTGTCAGGCACAGATGGTTTGAAAAGGAAAGGCCCATTTAGGGTTGAGCTTACTAAACAAAGGTTCCTCTGACCCTCATTGCTGCAGGGAAGTTCAGCTGTTTACAATCTATAGGGTTTGTAACATTCCATCTGATAGACAGTATAGAAAGTATAAATGAAAGGAAATGACATCATTGTTTCCCTGGAGGTTTGCTGTTTTTTATGAGTTTACATTCATATTAAATGGTTAGTGAGGCCTGTTTGTAAAAACAGCCAATAAATTGTGAGTTGTCATATTTAACTATATTCAATAAACAAAGCTTGTACATGCAGATCACTTTAAGCTAGTATCATGTAGCCAGAGCTTCAGACTGACAGCAAAAGGTCTGCACTCCATAGCAGCTTTCATTGGCCAAGGACCTCAACCAATCAGATGAAAACTTATGAAGTGTTTCATATTTTGTGTGCCTTATGTATCAGACTTTGGCCCAATGGTCCGTGGGCATGATGTCTGAGGCTACGACTAACCTTAAGATAACTGTTTCTTCCAGCGGGGATGAGTGTGATATTATATATAATGTACACGTAACTGTTTTCTTTCTCTTAGGGTCTGAGCTTTGTTCCTATGAGTTACCTGGTCATAAGTACCCACAGCTTCCTGAGCGCTTTGAAAAGTGCCCCAGACTTCCAGTACCAGAGAGGTATTAAACAAACCCTTAACAAACAAACTCTCTTATCAATCACAAGCTCCTCTTTTTCCCCTTTACTTCTCCTCTATCTTCTGGCCTTTTGTCTCTCTGCAGCAAAGCTCTTCCAGTGTTTAATCGCTGCACGCCGGTGGATATCTCCTGCTATGCTAAGTTTGCTGAAGCTGTGGTCACGTTTGTCAGTGATAACAGCATGTTAAACAAGCTAATCGCTGGGGTGGCTGCCAGCAAAGAGATCATTGTTGGGCTCTGTCTGCTGGCGTTAGGTAATGGTCGTCTCCCACCCGTTGTCGCTGAAGCCAGATTGATTTAATTTTCTGATAATGAGTGTTTTTTTGCAAAACGATTATTTTGTTAGAGGGGATAATTGCAGTCCCTTAATATCCCTGTAAGATCCAGGCTAATTACAGTCAACACTATTAAACATTAACAAATGTAAAAAAATTTAAATGTAAGGCCTGTTATTGTAATTATTGTGGCCCTTTAGGCTACTGTCACATCCTGCCAGTATCCTGCCAGGTAACCTAAAGACAACATGAAATAATTTTCTTGAGATATTTATAAGCAAAACAAAATAGTCAGTGGGAAATAATGTAGGGCGGGATATGATTGTGTACACCTGGATTTGATTGGACTGATCTTTAGTTTAAGATATTAGTGGATGATGTACTGTTCTCCACCCACACGGACTTGATTACATCAGCAAAAAGAAATATTTGATTTCCTGTTGTCTTTAATGCTGCAAACACTCGCATTATGATCTGATCGTGTCTGAGGCATGTTCTTCTAACTGCTAGTCCTGTTTTGTGCATGTCGCAGTTCTATCCATGATCCTCATGATGATAATTCGTTACATCTCTGCTGTCCTGGTTTGGATCCTCACTGCTTTGGTGGTTCTGGGTTCTCTGGGCAAGTCTATTTTCTCTGCTCTTTCTTCTCGCCTCCTAAGCTGTGAATGACATCCTTTCTTTCCTGTTTGAAAGGAATACAGTATCTTAGTATAAGTGTTAATTGACACAATGTTAATTATTATATTTGTCTAATATTTTTAGCATATAAGAGTAGCCTGTGTTCTTTTCTATGTAGATTTGAAAAGTACTAATTGTTATCCATATTTTTACTGTTAAAAATTTTGAAGACATAAAACATACCATCATGTTGGTTATTGATTATTCCTGAAAATATTGAGCTATATTATCTTTGGCTGTATGTTACTGAGTCCAGGACTACATCAGCATGTTTTTGCAGTGTTATAATGTGTACTTGGGTTGTGTACTGTGTTTCTCAGGAGGAACAAGCGTTCTCTGGTGGTTATACATAGACTATAGAATGACTATGAATGAGACTATGTCTACGGATTTAAGGGAGTCAGAAGAGACCAATGGTGGAATAAAGACCCCCAAAGACCATGCTCAAGGCCTGCTCGTCTATGCCGTTTCAGCCACTGTGTTCACCGTAGGTCTTCAGAGAAAGCAGAACATTATATAGACACTCAATCTCTGTTTCTGGTTGCTAATTTTCGTTTCCTCCACTGCAGGGGATTTTGTTTCTCCTGATGTTGTTTATGAGGAAGAGGGTTGCCCTGACCATTGCCCTCTTTCACGTGGCAGGGAAAGTGTTTATCCATCTTCCTCTGTTGGCACTTCAGCCTTTCTGCACCTTTCTTGCACTCTCTCTGTTTTGGGTCTACTGGATCCTGGTCCTCCTTTTCCTCGGCACCACTGGTGAGATGAAGATGCCCAAGGCATCCAAAAATGAAACTTCTGTAATTTACCGTGCATTGTGTTGTTTCAAACTCATGTTTTTTTAAACACTAAAGTAGTTATTTAGCTCAATGTTTCAGCAGTTCTTTCTATTTAAACAAAAGTTACCAGTTACTATATGACTGCACTATAAGTCGTTTTAATATAATAGCACTTTGTGAAGAACAGACTGAAATTTTTTAGTGTTACTTTTGGGGGTGAACCCTTAAGCTGCTTTTAATTTATTTTTATTTAAACTGGAGACGTAAATAAAGGAAATACGGAAACATTTTTTTGGAATTGCTTTAATTTTATTGTCATTCTCGGCATAATGCGTAGTGGATTAAAATAGCATTCTGCTCAAGTTATTTTTTCACAGATCATTTAAGAAATGCCCTGTCATTCTCATAACATTGTAGAAATGATCCGACTTTGCCTTGGGATATCATGCTTATTTTAGAACATGTATTAGCATTGTGGAAGGCTTCAGACATGAGCTTGAGTGTTCCTGTCTACAGGGAACCCTGAGAAGAATGAGGACACGGGCCTGGTTGAGTTCCGGCTGACAGGCGGGCTGCAGTACATGACCTGGTACCATGCAGTGGGACTGATCTGGATCAGTGAGTTTATTCTGGCATGTCAGCAGATGACTGTCGCTGGTGCTGTGGTGACCTACTATTTTACAAGGTCTGTATTGCTCACTTCAGTTGTAATATTATTAGTGAGAAGTTGCTCTCAGTGCAACAATATTCTGTTGTTAAACATTTAGGCAATAAAGGCAGATATTTATTCAAACATCTCTTTATCTCATAACTCTCCAGGGACAAAACCAAACTCCCACTGACGCCCATCCTGTCATCAGTGCTAAGGCTGGTTCGCTATCACATGGGCACTGTGGCCAAGGGCTCCTTCATCATCACCCTGGTCAAGATTCCTCGTCTTATTCTAATGTACATCCACAACCAACTCAAAGGAAAGGTAGGAGCACAGCTCCTACACAGTATAACTCAAGGAGCACAGTATAACTTCTTATACTTAAAATACTGTCCTACTATTAAGTGAACCCAAGACATTGAAGCTAGACTTCACCTTCATTTTCTGGATCACTTTTGGCCTGAATTGTAGCTCTAAATGCTTATTTTGGTGTTTTGTATTGTTTGGGGTGGAGATATTTCGAAGGTAACACCACAGGCTATTTATTATTGTCCTCCTGGGTTCCACTTGCGTGACGTGTCATTTACTTGATATATGGTTGGGGATGTAATGAACTGTAATAGATATCAGCAGCAGCTTCGTAGAGGCAGATTTGGAGCATTAAGGAGCTGACAAATGCTCACTGCTCATAAGGGATGTGCAGCAGTGCATTGTGGGTAACATCTGCATGTGTTCCATGTTCACACCCCACAGGAAAATGCTTGTGCTCGCTGCATGCTAAAGACCTGTATCTGCTGTCTGTGGTGTTTGGAGAAGTGCCTCAACTATTTAAATCAGGTGGGTCAGTTAATAGATTATACTCGCATATATGTGAAGTGGTACCATGGTCTACAAAATTAACAGTGTATGATGACTAATGACTAATGTGTTGTGTAGCTCAGTTGGTAGAGTGTGGCGCTAGCAACACCATATCATGGGTTTGACCCGGGATCACACATACTAATAAAATGTACCATAAATTGCTTTGGAGAAAACAAGGAAAACAAAATATTACATAAGTCTTGGGGTTTACAAATACATTTAGATGACACCTGTATATGTAACTATATAATTATATTTGTGACCTGTGCTGACAAAATGACTCGGAAAGTACACAGGCTAATAATTTACAGGCAAAACAAGTCAATTAGTCAAAATGTCAATTTGAGTCTTTGTTTAGTCTTTTTTTGAGATTTCTGAGAGGTGTGCCTTCCCAAATCATTCCTTTGTTTTAGTAATCCATAGAAAATTGCTGTTTTTTTCTCCTTTTCTTGACTTGTTTCTCAGACAGGTGTAGCCAATCATTTTTGTCGTATTTCAACAAATTATACATCAATTTTCAAGTTTTTTTCAGAAATTAAGAACTCCTTTTTAAAAACATTTTGTCGACAGGGGTCACATCATTTAAGATTTATCAGCGCATGCTAATACACTGGATCAATAGATCAATTAATAATTGCTGTGTCATAAGCATTAAGATCCGACCATCTTTTTGTTTCTAGAATGCATATGCGGCGACAGCCATTAACAGCACCAGATTTTGCACGTCGGCCCGGGATGCCTTCATGATCCTGGTGGAGAATGCTCTGAGGGTGGCCACCATCAACACTGTGGGAGATTTCGTGCTCTTCTTGGGCAAGGTAAAGACGGCGGTTGGTGTAGCATTTAACAGGCTTCTGGCTAAAAGGTTTGGTCCCAGTGTTTCTGTAGGTTGGAAAAATTGAGTGATTATTAGTGCCATGAAACCGCATCTATAATTTAAAGTGTTTCAAAAAATGGGGCATGGTCAACGGTAATAAAGTGGCAGGGTAGAGTGTGGAAAGAGCTAATTTAAACAGATAATGTGACATGTACAATCTTATTTTTTAGCATGTACCCAATTTTAATGTCCCCTGCTGCTAAAGAAATATCCTACATACGGTTATATCATCTACGCATATATTTTCATACAGGTCCTAATTGTGACGTGCACGGCGTTTGCTGGCGTGTTAGCGCTGAACTATCAGAGAGATTATAGCGAGTGGGTCCTTCCACTCATCATCGTGTGTCTGTTTGCATTCCTGGTGGCACACTGCTTCCTGTCCATCTATGAGATTGTGGTGGATGTGCTCTTCCTCTGCTTCGCCATCGACACCAAATACAACAATGGTACACCTGGGAGAGAGTTCTACATGGACAAAGCTTTGATGGTGAGTCATCAGGCTGAATCGGTGCAATCTCTTCTTCTGTGACTGATGTTGTCTTAGAAGACCATAAATAGTCTCTCTGTTGAGAACATACCATCTGGGTCACATTTCTGGTTTGTTGTTGCTTCTTTTCATTTTTTTAAATGCAGGTTTCTGGTAACTTGGATGTGGTAATGTTTTAAGATTCAGATGGTGCCCTAGATATTCTCTGCAGACGACTTCCAACTCATTTCGAAAAAGCTTTTTAGCTGAGTTGTTTAGCCAAAGAGAGAAAAAACTTAAATTGCATACAAAGTTGGTTTCATCGTTTCTGATAACCAGCCAATTCTGCAGCTAAAAGCTTTGTGAGATGGAGAGGTAAAGCCCAGAGGCAGTGCAGAGAAACGATTAGCCTCCAATGTGCTACATTGTACAGCTAGTATTTGGAATATACAAAATTATTTTCCTCTTAGAGATTGTTTTGGTAAAAGCATCTTTTTAGTCTGCATTATTGGTATTATATAGTGAATTTGTCCACTATTTGAACCCATGACCTTGGTGTTGCAAGCCCTATGCATACCATACCAATTGAGCTACAGGAATACCATAACTTTTCCTCACTGGGTTGTGCATTATAAAAAAATGCACGTACGGCACTCCGGGATGCATCTAAAGTGGATTCCAATATTTACATTTACATTTTACATTTAGTCATTTAGCTGACGCTTTTATCCAAAGCGACTTACAAATGAGGAAAGGAAGCAACTTCGATTACAATAAGAGACAAC
>JAZGTJ010020433.1:0-10392 GCA_036877575.1 Botia almorhae
CAGGGAATGTTCTCTGAATGTTGGCTAACATTCCCTAAAAGTTCTCTCAAAGTTATCAAAAACAACCTTGCAGTAATGTTGGTACAACTTTTGTAACGTTATATATCATACGTCAAAAATGTAAGTTGTTAGTGGAACGTTTTAAAAATGTTACAGAATTTAAAAAATATAACGTTAAGACAACGTTTAAAAAATTTACGTTTTGAATGTTCCTAGAACTTACAAAATAACATTTTTAACGTTTTTGTTACTTAATGTAAACGTCAGGAAAATGTTCTTACAGCCCATAATTGTAAGCTGGGCCAGCTTTATAGCAGCTGTGTGGGTCAGAGGACAACAGGGAGAGATGTGTTATCAGCTGCTAAGAGCCCTGCTGCCTTGCGTTGGTACAGGCTGGGGTTCTACATTGGATCAGACCAGCGCTTTGATATAAACACACCAGCCAATCAGTTCAGTGGTATCACTACTGAGAACAAAGGAATCTATTAAGAGCATTACAGCTGAGCTCTGTGCTTTACCCATGAGAAATACCAGGTGTCTTCTATTTAACATTTTATTAGGCAGCCACAAAACATTTAGATGTTAATGCTATATTCATGCCTCAATTTCAAGATTATAAACTTGTTTAGTCTGGTGAGTTTGTCTCCACATTGTTTCCTGAGAGACTGAAATGAGTTTAGACAAAGATGGGACTGGGACTGAGACAACGATGAGACTGGTACTGGCACAGAGATGAGGAAAAGAAACCCAACTGAGGCTGAAATGAAATAATGAGACTGGAATAGAGACAGAGAGATGGGACTGAGACAGAGATGAGACAAAGAGACAGCAGTGAAACGCAGATGTGAGAAAAAGCTGAGACAAAGAGATTGCAGTGAGACGGAGATGAGAGAAAATGATGGGACTGAGACAGAGAAGAAATGTTAGTGAGACAGAGACGAAAAATAAGAGGACAAGTGTAAATTCATATAAATGACTGCGCTGTAAACGCTGTCTGGATGAGCCAGGACCAAAATCCTCAGCTTATATTAAAGACAAAACAGTCATGCAGTTCTAAACAGAAATCGGTGGCTTTGATGCAACCGGGCCTAAAAAGAAGGTGCGAGTCAGTGTTACTGTGGTGATGTGCAGTTGAATTTTGACTCATGGAGGTCAGAGGGAGATGTCAGGTTCTTATTGAATTACGCCCGCAGCGCAGGCAGGGCAAGCGCGGGGCCCTCAGACAGCACAGAGGGGTCTCTGTGCCATGCGCCACAGACAGGAAACTGCCAGTCTCTTTCAGATTAAGCCTGTTTCCTCTCTCCGCTCTCACCTCTGCATGACCCGCAGACCTCCTGACCTTCTTCATTGTGAAAATGGCACGGATCCAGTGAGTATTAAAAGCACACCCACCCAAACACACACAACTCGATTCTTCCCTCCTCCTAAACGAACCTAAATCTGATTCAAAAACAGTATGGGCACTGCTGTGGAATGCATTGCTAAAGCATTCAACAGACAGAGAGAGAGAGAGAGATCGTGAATTAAAATGTCAATATCCCATCCATATACAGAGAACTCCCCCGATCCCCGCTCGCTCGTTCCCTCCCAAACAAATAGTGGCAGTAACTTTTCCCTCTCGCTGGGTTTTACGAGCAGTAATGTGAAGCACCTGTAACCACAGCGAAGCCAGACCACTTCTGCAGGGGTCTGTCTGTGACCTGAACTCCACAAACATGCACAGAAGCACACAAACAGCAACAAACACAGACATGCGTGTGCAGCAGGCCAGTGTGTGCCAGACTCTTGCGTCTTATGTACACTCACATCAGTATGGCTCAAATGTCCCTTCATCAACACCAACACCAGAACCGCTTAACTCTGAATATCATTTAGCATGGGTACTGTAGATGGTGCAGCGTTTGTATATTGTTCTCACAGCTTATTCTCCTAAATTTAAACTTGTCGACCACGTTTAGCAAACAACTCCGCAAGCATGCTGCAGTTTTATGTTTCGAACAGAGATGGCGTTAGAGAGGCAAAAGTTACAGATTGCGGGTTTAAACCATGATGATTCTTTTCAGTGCAAACACCTCCTGCTTATGTAAACCAGGCCTATTATAAATGCATCTTACTCACAAAATCCAATTAATGCAATTAATGGTGCATTATTTTGCTTACAGAGATGACAAAGTGTTAAAACAGACATATATCCAGATGCAACATAGTCTGTCACACTTCCAGCATTTTAAAGAGCCGATTCCAGTGCTTGGGTTGCAGTGGTGGAGCGATGCTGCACGGTCGCAGTAAAATATGTCAAATCATGACAGACGTCTTCTGCACCCTCTACAACTTACCAACGAGGAATTGCGCCCTGTGGATTACATTCAATGCAGATTCTGCATAATAAATCTGCATGGAACATGCAAACAAACGACGCATAATTAATTCTTTGTGAATTCCCCTCCAAGTGTGGTAAAGCACAGTGCTAAACAGCTGGTGTGTGGGGCCCTGACCTAACTCATGACTTGCTAGTGAGAGCACAGTGAATGACACGCTGCCGGTCACAAGGGCGTCAGGGCGAGTCTGCAGTCATCACCACCAAACCCAATAGCCCCCTTCTCGCCCTCCTTATAATCTCCCACCACCTCCATCTGCTATCAGATAAAAAAAAACTGCACATCAGCAAATGTCCAATAAGATAACGGCACACAACCAGGAAGTCACAGCTGATAACAATCTCCATACGAATCCCGTGTTTCTACACGGACTCGTGTGCACATTAGCAACGTTACCCATGACAACCTGTTTCAATTTAGAGCTGCATTGTTGAACGCCTGCAATGAAAGCGGCTGAGCTGGTGTGGAGCCAAAAACACAAACATAATAATTATTTACAGGACCATGTTTGGCGTAATAATTATTTTAGTCAGGGGCTATTTCTCTTCGTAAAGCTGTTGGCCAATGTGTTGTTTCCTGTGCATTTTTGGAGCCGGGCTACAGCAGGAAACAGCAATCGAAATATTTCACAATAATACACCCGCAGATGAGTAAATAAAAGCATGTGAAATATCACAGCCCTTGTTTAACGAATCATGCATTACTTGTTTTTAACGGAGGGCCGGAACGCTTTCATCTCGCGGTGTGGGTGGACCGCTGTCCTATATTAGGGCCACATGTAATGCCCGGCACTCTGCCTACAATAAAAACATCAGTTTATTAGGCTCTGAGAGAGATCTTGAGGATTGGGTTTCAGGGTCATGAGCCTTCCATTAGCTGTAGGGTTAACTGGGTGTGAGGTTAGTACCAGCATGTCGGTTTAACTCCAGCTTGCTCTCCCACACACACACGTATATAAGCGTGTACTCGCAAACACACACACAAAGCTTTAACTCTTCTTCATATAGGCACGATTATTGTAATTCTTGGTAAATTAATCGTAACGGTTATATAAGTGTGGCATAATGGTTGACATTTAAGTAAAATTGATCTAGTTTTTCTTTTCGCATGTCTTTATTTGCATGTGTGGGTGCGAGGCAATTCAAAACTCCCTACAATTAGTCACATTATATTACTTTCATATTGTGGCATGTCTAGTAATTAGTCATTTGTAGGTTTAAAGTAACTAAACCATTTCTTCTAAACACCAGCACATATAAATGATTATTTCTTCTCACACACACACACAAAAAATCATGTTCCAGTATAAATGATCTTCTAATGCTTACTATGGTAACGCATAATGTATAATTTTGCATCAAAAATAACATTAAATTGGTGTTTTGAGACGGATATAATAAAAATCACGAGAGCTGCCACAGCTGTTCGTTTTTATTTATGACCCATCCATTTTTAAAGTAAAACTCATCTAATATAATGTAAGTAATTGTCCTTAATTATACAAACGACTTGTGCACAGAATCCCACTTATACTTTCTTAATTAAAGCATGCCTGACAATTGACTCGCCATCTCAGCCAGCACATAATCATCATCAAAAGCCACAGACCACAGTTATGCTGCTATATTATAACCCAAAACAGACAGAGGCCATTAAAGCAAAGCGTGGCAGTACGAGCAGAAGATGGGGGCAGCTTGGAGACATGGAGCTCATCAGAGAAGCTGCTCGCTACCAGAGCGCAGTAGTGTGGGAACCACAACAACCCTTGAAGTGATGAAAAATCTGAGTGGGAGGAAAAGAATTATGACTAAAAATGGGAACAAGAGGTGAAAGGTACTAATAAAAAGATGAATTCACAGATTTCACACCAGTGAAATTGTGGAAATTTATAGTTAAACAGAACTGCGCAAAAGTCTTAAGGACGTTAGATGTTTCACAAACAACATTTGTCTTAGGACTGCTGTTGTATGAAAAACACAGAGTCCTGCAGATGGTATGGCCCCCACAGAGCCTTGTTCTTAATATCATTCTGGGATAACATACTGGGACTCATTCGCGGATACATACTGGGAGACATAAGCAACCGGGACATCTTAAATTCATCGAACTGTGGCAAGTTCACCAAGATTGAAACAATTTCCTAACAACTACCTTATAAACCAGTGAACCTGTGTAAAAGTTTTTAAGAGTGGACACTAAACTATGTTTTCTGCACTGCGTATGAATTTATTGCTTGGCAAAACTATTGACAGCATTATTTTTAAAACAAAAGAGGTCATAAGGTCAAAGTTCTCACAAGAAGGCGTAGTTCTAACAATAGGAACCAGGAACCCACATTTCCTCTATTTATTTGATTTAAGAGACATCCATCTTTCATCTGAGGGGAATCTTTCGTCTGATGTTCGTTTGCTCTCGTTCCAGTGAGAAGACCATCTGAGCCAGGCCCTGGGGTGTGTGGATATCAGTGTCTCACATAAAACCTCCTGTCTGATCAATCTCCAGGGAGAAACATGTTTAGTCAGCGATGCAAATGCTTTAGGCTGCAGACGTCCTTTGAAATACAAATTAGCAGGTATCCTAAAGCTACTTACCTACACAAGTGTTCATTCATTCACTCAGTCCAATAAACTACAGAGAAATGTGTGAGGTTGAACACAAACACACGGTTCCAAAACCCATTAAGCTGCTTACAGAGATTGTATTTTATGGTATTTTTTCATAGCGCATCACAGGCGCTATTGACGCGAAGACCGTTCCAAACAGCATGCAACGTAATTATGTAGCCTTATAAGAAACCTCATTTTGAGCAGATTCCAAGGCAGCATGTATTATTCAAACAGAAGGCAATTGTATGGCATCAATTGGTGAGAAAAAACACCCCAACATGGCAGACGAGACATGAGAAAATGTTTTACTAAAAAACTGTCAAAATGTCAAAAATAGATTATATTTTCTAATATCTAATTCTCTGTCCTTTTGATCTATACCAAGATCTGATGCTGTTGTTCTGTACATATTGTTTTCGGTGTTTCCTTTATAAATGTATTTTATTCTGTTTATCATTTACCTTATTGTTCCTGCGATGCGGTAAAATAGTGTTCTTATGTACAAAATATTATGCCTCTTACAAACTATGTACAAGTCGAGTCAATAAAGGATTCTATAATACAATACACAGGTGTCCAACGCATTATTACACTTACTAGTAGACTACATGAACTTAGCGTTACGCTAACAACGTCTGAATGCTGCTTTAAAAGGCAGCCACTTGTGCAGGCAGTAGGCGGCTCATTTTTAACAGAGCTATAAAGAGAGAAATAATCGCAGAGCACAATAATAAACACTGAAACAAAATGGTCACATAAACGCTAATAATGCTAATAAATGGAGCTGGTAGTTACAGTAACACGCTTAGTACTTATAAAGTTTGTAACAGACCCCCGGCCTCCTGTAATCAGTGTGTGAAGTGCCGCTGATACGCATCAATGCAAACTGGTCGCCGGTAAGTTCGGTTAGTGATACCTGCGCACACCTGTTTGCTGCTTAAAAACACTTTTAAATGGATCTCTTCATCTCTCTTGAACTGATACAATCTATATGGGGGGAAAAAAGAGCCAAAGGCTGCAGGGTGTGGGGATGTCCCTCGTCTATCTCTCTCTCTCTTTCTTTGACTCTGATTAAAGGGGTCCGGGTTAATGAACAGACTCTTACTGACAGTAATGCATGCCCACCCATGTTGCCAGCCTGGCTGACTCAAGATAACTAGTTAGCAGTGGCTTGATTTATTAGGACCTCCTCTGGCTTTCCAATGATTCCCCTTTATGACTAAGCAGTGGGCGGGGCTTGGGGAGCCAGGGGGGGAAATGAGTGACAGCTCACCCACAGGAAATGCCATGCTCACTGCCAACAGTTACGTAACCTTTCAGAGCTGTTCCTCTGTCTCTCCAGCACATACACATCTCTCACACACAAATACACACATATCTGTGATCAATTACATCGGCAGAAAAATGTATATGTATAAATGTCACTGCATTAATGATACAATATCAAACCATAGGCTTCCATTAAGAGAAGCAGTATACGGTTCAAAATGGATATAAAAATGTATTTGGACACTTGCTTTGTTATAAATCGTGACCTGACAAACTCTGGAATGCAACAATGCCAGAAATGGTGATTGTATAGCTAAAGGCATTTGTGTTCATATGCTTGCAGAGTGTGTTTCAGACCGTACTGGAACATGTTCATAGTAATGATCATGTCATGAATGTAATGGACTGCACCTGTGCTTTCTGAGCTTGGACACCTGTGTGAACTTGAAGGGAACTGACTTTGATTAAAAGTAATTGCAAAAATGTCTAAAAACTGAAGTTAGCTCTGAGAAAACGTCTACCATTATTTGTCAGCAGATTGTTTTCCAAATCAGCTTTGGGTCTATTTTCCAGCTAACAGGAACGTTTAAAAATGTTGGCTAACATTCTCTAAAAGTTCTCTCAAAGTTATCAAAAAATGTCTTGGCCATTTCTAGAACGAGAAAGGAACGTTACAAAAACGTTCTTACAACCTAAAATTGCTAGCTTGGTATATGCTTCAGAGCTGTGGTGCAGCAGTTAGCACATGTTCTAGACATTTTGGATCTGTGGCGCTCACTTAGGTCATGCAGGTTTGAGTCTGACCTGTCATGCCAAATCCCACTCCAATTTCTGTCCGTACCAATTTCCTCTCTCTCTTCAGTGTATGTATCCAATATAGTAACCAAAAGACCAGCAATGCAAAACAAGGTAATTATATTCACAATACAAATAGGTCTTATGTTCCAAATGGTGTATCATGTGCATGTGTGTGTTGAGCAGATCCAAGAGAACAGAACCGCACCAGAGCGGTGACACCAGAGAGCCCGTACACTGGAGACGGATGGAACAAGATCCGCCAGCCACTTTATGACTTTTTCTTATGCCCCTTCACAAAGAGGGAGAAATACAGTCTCTCCATCTTCTCGTTTTCAGATTCACATAAAGTCTGAGATATTTGATGATTTATGGGGAGAGGAAGAGAGAGAGAAAGAAATGGAAGGAGGGAGGGGGTGCAGTGGCAAGGGGGTTCAAAACATGATGCAAACCATTTGGAAGAGAGAGACGATTGCCAGCACAGCCTGCTCTGTTTAAACTGGGGAGGAAGTGACCGTATATACAGCATGCCAGCAACCTCACTCTCCCCTCAAACACACACACACTATCAGTGCTGAGGTCAGTCGCTGGCCATTGGCTGCACAGTGTGTTTGTTATTGTTATATTGTGTTTCTTTACATCATCGCTGAGGCCACAGTTGTCGGTATTATTGTTGCTCTTATTATTACAATCCATGAGACTAGAGGGCAAACACGAGGGCAGGCATAAAGGAGCGCGAGGAGACGCGGGAGAAGAGGAAAAGAAGAGGAGACTGAAAGATGGAGCAGGAGGGAGGATGAGAGGTCAGTGTTTTCCCTCAACACAAGCCCATGACTTAATCTTATAGAGCTTTGAGACCTTCCCAGGGACAAAGCCGCCCTACAGGGAGAAAGAGAGAGATACAGGAACAGGGTGGAGAGACAGAGTGGAAGAAAGACAGACCCCTTGACCAGTTCACTCTGTAGTGGCGATGCGCAAAAGTACACTTCGACACAAAAATCGACTAGTCGTAGGTTGCCTAAAATGTCTAGTGAAATTATTGATCTTTAGGAAGTGTTTTGATTTCACCTGACCCGTGTCAGACGCGTTTCTTAGGGACCGTTTACGTAAGACACGGAGTTCACAAACAGCTAGACGGAGCGTAACGGAACGGAACAGAATGCGAGGGTCCCTAGACACTATTCCATTCTTAAAAATGCAATGACCATGGCAGGGAAAAAAATGCATTCTACAAAACTGGTGCTGTTTGTGTCCCTTTGAGCACAAGGCTTATAATGCCATACGAACCTGTAAAACTGTCAACCCTGTTACTATGCCGATGCAGGTTTAAATGTAGTCTCATTCCTTGCTCTTTCCCCCAATTTCCTGTCCTCTCTCTCCACTGCCTGAGTGCAATATGGCAAAGCAGTAAAATGTGGCGAAAAGCCCAGAAATATACATAAATAAATGCACTTTATTACTCGCATTAGATATTCACCTCTGCATGGATCTCACCACCCTCAGGACATCAGCCAAAGAAACGCATTATACTCAAGAGTCTGAAAATGAACAGAATACCCAGCTAACAATTTTAGGTTGAAAGAACATTTCCCTAACGTTTCCTTTAAATAATAAAGTTTCAAAATGTCAACTGTTTTTGTCGTATTAACGTTACAGTTTGGTTATGAGAATGCTGTTCCATTCCACTTCCATTAACCACTTCAATGCCAATTAATTCTAAAAATTAATAACGTTTCTGATATACATTATACATAACATTTAAAAAAAAACCATTCTATTAACGTTCCAAGAACTTTTTGGATCACATTGAGACAACCTTAAGAGAACATTAGTCAATGTTCGGAGAACGTTCCCTGTTAGCTGGGTAATCTGTTGGCACTTTCAAGTATCTCAGATGCTGATTGGTCGAAGTGTTTTGGTGACAGTGGGGGCAGCTGCACATTAGCATGTTAACCAGTCCCCTGACTCCTGCAAGGGAAGCAACGGAATTAATTGGCATTTTTATTCAGGAAACCGGATCTGATGGGTAAAAATCCATCTCTGATGAATGTCTCTGGGCTCTGACAGTGGGACGTGTATAATGCAGTGAGACCGGAGTTGGTATGTTTCTCCCATCATACCCCTGGGCGCCCGTTCATATGCAGAGTCAGCTGGTTTGACTCCACAGCTGGTGGGAAACGAGGAGGGTGTGCAGTGAGGACACGCAGGGCACGGAGCACTTTTCTGGGAGAAAGAGCCTGGCAGAGAGGCAGTGAAGAACCGGAAAAAGGGTTCAAGAATGTTTTATGATAGGCAGAGAGTCTGGATGTTGGGCAAGGCTAGATTACAGAGAGGGCGTATGATTGATGGGCTGCTCTCCCAGTTAGCTGGCACACGGTGAGCGGGTTAACCAACCGCTCGCACTGCCACGTACAGAAACACACACACACTTCGGTTTTAGACAAGTTTAATCTGTATGGTGAGTAAGTGTGTGTGTGTGTGTGTGTGGTGGTTGGGGGGGAATTATCAGTTTGGCTGTTTGTCTTATTTCTTCATACTGCCAATAATTCTAAAACTATATTATTATTATTATTATTATTCACTAAGACAGGCATGATAAACTTTAAATTTTTAAATCTGGGGGGTTATAACATTTCCACACTACAGTTTCTGTATACTTGTGAGAACATTTTAAAAACGTAATACAAATTTAGCTAACCCTGTACCCTCTCTCTCTTTCACACACACACAAACGGGTCGTATCTCAGTGCCTCTTGCTTTGCACACACCTCCCACGCACGCACGCACACACACACACACACACACACACACACACACACACACGCTCATACCCTCCTGTTTTCCAGGTTTCTGGTAAAGTCAGTATCACACACACATGCACTGAAAGGGATGTGAAGGCTCATCTGATTTCACAAGAGGAACGATCGGAGGAGGCCAGGGTGGCACTGGGGATCAGTAACCACACGGCAAAACCTCCATCTGATCCTGTTTAACTACACAAACACACACACACTTGCTTCAATACTCAGATTTCCAATCTGGATACGAGCATCTGGCTAATACATACAATAGTACGTTTTAGTGCTGGAACACGCGCACACATCTGTGGCTACGAGTGTGCCAGGTACATAGATGCGTGATGACAATGGGTGTGTTTGCATGTGCGGCCCAGCGTTTGTGACCATTTACATCGGTGACAGCACGCTGCAGAGCGTCGACTGACATCTGCACGGCTGTGCGCGCGAGCATCTGTTCAACTGCGCGTGCATTGCCGTCTGCAAGTGCGTGTGTGTGGAAACGGCTGTGCGCGATAGAGCCTGTGCGCACGCACGTGTGTGTGTGTG